>JAFVLL020015826.1:0-41281 GCA_021397915.2 Tor tambroides | reverse complement strand
GATGAACACTGTTAAAAGCCAAACCACTTTCATGGTACCTCAAACTCAGAGTCGGCGCAAATAAACTGAAACTTACCTGGCTAGCCAGCTAAACCAGCTTTATGGTACAGGCCACAGGAGAACTCACAACCACAAACACATCAACTCAAACTACTCGAACTAATACAGGACAAAGGAACTCAGGAGAACACAGGGCTTAAATGATGGGAGACCAACGAGAAAATTAACCAAACACAGGTGAACAGGATAACACAATCAGGAAACACAGGAAAACTAGGTCAAGGGAAGAAAGCAATGAAGACGCAACTCAAAACACAATGAACACGTGACACATATAACAAATTAAAGACATGAACCTTTCTCAGAAAACAAGTCATAGTTAAAACATATAGGCTAGTAGGTAAAAAAAAATAAAAAATCTGACCTAAAAGGGGTCACAGTTGAGAATCACCTATGTATTATGTATATGCTAATAATGTTCAGACAGAATGACATACTAAAATACTCCTTGCAATACTTATTAATGACACTGCAACATAATGAATATTCAGTGCGAATCAGAAAGCGTCATCTGATTACAGACAAATGACTCTTATGACTCATCATGGATGGCGTAAGGCTGAATTCATTTTCAGCAAATTTTCATTTTTGGTCAACTATTCTTATTTTTTTGTGGCCAAAAACAACATATATTACTTTTACATGACCATTTTCTATAAGTTCAATCATTAGTTCATGTCAGTTTCTTATTTCAACAGATGGACTTTTTGGATATAAAGAGAAGGTCTTTGTGCTTTTGTAATAGCACATCAACTCTTTAATATCATAATATCAAGAAAATTTGATTCCTTTTCGATAAGACTCCTGTAGGACATGCTGAAATTATCTCCACCAAATACACAAAAAGATGATTTCCCTTGACACCAGTTATCAGAGAATATGCTGTTCAGCATTTAAATTGGAATGACACACCATTTCTGAACTTTAGAGAATAACATTATGTCCAATAAGACCTATCAAGGTTTCAGGCTGTGGAGTAGGAAGGTCTGTTCAAACTGATTTCTGGAATCCTGGGGTTTCAATGCTTTGGAAAATCTGCCTGATGGATCTGATCTGTTTGAGCAGCAATTTCCTGCTTCTCTGATCAGAGATGCATGCTGCAGAAATTCAGAGCATTGGGGAATTAATAAAACACATGAGTGAGGATATATCTGGTACGATTTTTCTAGCAAGTACAGCTTGCATAATAATTAATTCAACTGGCATAAAACTTCAGGTACACTGCTCTTGGGCTAACTGGACTCATGCATGGATGTCTTTTTTTCTATGTGGACTGGGGCTGTCAAACAAAAAAGTCTCCAGAAGTCCTATTTTTATGTGATTTTAGACATATTTTTGTGATGAACAGACCAGGGCACAACCGGAGGCCCTATGACTTATGACCAGAGACCAGAATTTAGTATAAAATCAAATCCAATGTCAGTTAATGTTCATTCATTTATGATTTCAAATCAAGAAGAATAAGAAAACAACACGAATGAAGCACATTTTGCCTTTGAAAAATGATTATATCAAAATTAAAATTTTGAAAATATAATTACTTGCTAACATTATCAACATCTCAAAACGTGTTTAAATGTTTCATGATTCTTTAAGATAAGCTAATGACTGCTTAAACATTTTCCTCGCCAATTTGGACAATCTGTGAAATGAACATGAATTACATTTCTAAAATAAATTAATTAATTAAAATAATGCTATATTGTCACAACTTGACTCGCAGCTACATTTACAGACTAACACATCTTTTTTATATATATTGTTAGTAGAACTGTATCAAAAATGTTCATACCAGTGGTTCTAAACCATTTTAAAAGTCCAGCTTTCCAACACAATATTCAAAAACCCCATAAGTAATACAATATTAACAGTACTATAATATAAACATTAACAATTTTATCAACACAAACTCTGTCTCCCCTATGGCTCATGCTAACACTTTGTGGCTTCATTTTGGCTTCCTGCGAAATTCATCACAAACAAAACATATGAACTTATTTGTGTATTACGCCTTTAGTAGGAATGCAACTGTTAGAGCATGAACTAAATATAAATGTAAAGCTATAAATATGCATTGCAACAATGGCAGTGGGCCAAAATAAACTACCAGAGTCAGAAAGGCTTAAGATTCGCGCTTTCAACACACACAGCACAGCCGGATGATAATGGGGTTACTGCACCCAGATAACCTACAAATGCCATTGTTTCACTGGAGTTCAAGAGCCTGGCTAGAGTCATGGAATGTAATGGAGCTTATTGAGGCTTCACACACTTCAGTACCAACAGCACCGACCTGACTGTATATGCATTCTCAAGTATCTTGCACTGATGTTGCCAGGCAATATATCTAGACCATCCTGTTATGTTAGCTAATTAATAATTATGTAATAAGTCTTCATCTTGCTTTGATATATAAATTAATAGTTTATTTATAAATTATCATTCCACATTTTTACATACATCAGATATTTTTCAGTATTAAATAATAAATAATCCAGACGGAGTGTGTGGTAGGACTATGAGATGTCAAAAGTAAAATGTCAACAAATTAACATGAAACCAGAATGGAAAAAGAATGGAAAAATCAGATAAGTAGGTTTGATTTCATCATCAGCAAGTCTGACTCACCTCATTAACAGATTCTAAACCCTGTCAGACAAAATTCTAAATTTATCACTTCAATGTTTCTCATAATCTGGCTTCATACAGCAATTTTGGAATTCAAGACCATGAATTAGGAGCAAGAAAAGTTAATGTATTAATGTCCCAGTCAAACTTCTATGAGTACATAAAGTGTATGTGCTTTGCATATGTAAGGATGAATATGCAAAACAAGCCAAATTTGCCAATATTGATGTGCATCATGAATTAATGTATATTCTGAGTCTGTCTGACACAACGTATTATGAAAATATTAATTCACATTTTAAATATTATAGTAATAAATTCATATTGCCTTATATCTTAAATTTAAAGTGAATGCACTAAAATGCATTATAATAATTGTGGATTTTATTTATCAGAAGTCCTTCTAATGCATTCAAGTATTTCATCTAAATAAAGCATGAATAAGAGCATCATGTATTTACAGAATCACTCAGCTAGAAAAGTTCTAAAGAAGCCACAGCGCAGACAAAAACACACATACAAGCACACAGTTGAGTGAGTCTTTGACTGTTCCTGCAACTGTATTGATCTGACCGCTGCAGAGCAATCAACTGTCTGTGGAAACATCGATGCAGTCATCAGGCCTAATGCATTTTAAATAAGTTCTAATGTTGCCAGCTCCACCAGGATGAATACAAATAGACCATTACGAACTACAGAAAGTGCACAGTTTAAAAAATACCATTAAAACTGTCAACAGAAATCTATGAAATGTCCAAAGTATGAGACAAAAAGACATAAATGCTGTAATTTTCACTGACATTTTTAACAGGATTTGACGTCTATGCAATAAACTCAAGGCTGCATGTAGGAACCAGTTACAAATGGCTAAATCTAATGAACTCCACAAGATTAATCATGACACTACATTAGTTTTTAAACTCAAACATTTCATACAATCCCAAAGTGAAAAATACAAATCCCTATAGTGAAAAAGTTAGGCCTTTACTTTTCAAATCACATGAGAACAAGACAGACATCAGCACTATCATCAGTGGAAAAACCCTTTTTGTATCCACACTCTTATCCAGATAGATGGTGCATGGGATTCTGCATGACAGAGCAGGCAGTGCTATCCACAGTGTGATATCCTTGAGCTCTAATTCTCAGCAGGTACTATCACTTGGATTTCAGGAAGAGCTTATGATGAAATATTGACCCCTGCTTTAAAGGAAACCCTGGTTAAACCCTGGTTGTAAATGTATTTTTAGTATACTTAGCACAAAATAAATACGGAGTTCTGGCATGAAACTCTAGATGGCGCAGTCCGATAGGTCTAACTCAATCTGACCTATTGACATCATTACATGGCCCAGCTGACTGGTTCTCTCCTGTATCAGTAGCCAATGAGCTCGCTGCTCAATATTCAAAAATATGACTAGTGCTTGCTGTAGCAGTTTCAGGATGCTTCAGAACCCTCCACATTCCCCAGCTCCACCTGTATCGATCAGCTACAAGGTGATTCATGTATGCTGTAGGGGGTTATTTCATGTATGTTATATTTGCAGCAGCAGTATTTCTTACATGCTCACAGTGGATGATAAAAATGTCTCCACAATCTGCTTTTGAAGAAATATCGTAGTATCGTGCTACAGCACATATTCTATCAGTAACATGGTGTACTTATATTTGCCAATCACATGTGTTACGTCAGTTCTGGCGCCTCCGTCATATACTGTACAACGCCACATGCATTCACATCAGTGTTAACTCACTGGTAGAGTTACTCTCACAGGAGTTACTCTCTCATTATTTGCACATGCTTTTAAATGTTTCATTCGCGCGCTGGTCTGCGCCGCATACACCCAAAGCGCGCGCGCTAAAGCCTGTCAAACAGCGCCTGATTATTGAACTAAGTTATCTTTTGCGCTAATACTGTCAAAACACACAAGGATTACATATAGACTCAGTTGGTTATGTCTAAAATGAAAGTAAACAGTTGAGAGAAAAACGCATACGTGCCTGTATATTAGATGTGTGCAGGTCTTAAAGGGACAGTAGGCCTATTAAACATGCAACCGACTGTCATTAAAGGGATAGATCACCCTAAAATGTAATTTCTGTCATTATTTACTCACTGTCACGTTGTCCCAATCCTGTATTAATTTCTTTCTTGTGCTGAACACAAAAGAAGATATTTTGAAGAATGTGGGTAACCAAACAAGTTGCTGGTCCACATTGAATTTGATAGCAGGGGGAAAAAAATACTATGGAAGTTACTGTGGGCCAGCAACTGTTTGGTTTTCCACATTCCTCAAAATAGCATTTATGTTCAGCAGAAGAAAGAAACTCATTCAGATTTAAAACAACTTTTGAGTGAGTAAATGGTGGTATTGGGGCAGCCGTGGCCTAAAGGATAGAGAGTTGGACTTGTAACCCGAAGGTCGTGGGTTCGAGTCTCAGGTCCAGCAGGGATTGTAGGTGGGGGGAGTGAATAACCAGCACTCTCTCCACCCTCAATACCACGACTGAGGTGAGACCCTTGAGCAAGGCACCGAACCCCCAACTGCTCCCCGGGCGCCGCAGCATTGGCTGCCCACTGCTCTGGGTGTGTGTTCACTACTGTGCATGCACTTGGATGGGTTAAATACAGAGGACAAATTCCGAGTATGGGTCACCATACTTGGCCACACACCACTTCCCTTTCCCCTTTCCCTTTATAAAGATGACAGAATTTTTATTTTTGGGTGAACTATTCCTTTAATGTTAATAAAACAACAAAACAAAAAGAAAAATCACTGCTCTTGACTGAAGAACTTTGCTTTAGGAATCAGTCTATATAGTGTTTTAGTTTTATATTTGTTCATTCAATTTCTTGAATGCTCCTGCTACACCTATTGTACCTGAAAATAAAGCACTGTTTGTTTTCTTTGTATATTATGTGTAGTTGTAATGTGTATCTTTATGTGAAGATAAAATTTTTATCTTCACCCACTTTGGCCTAAATATCTACCATTCTTTTTTCTTTGTTTTTGTTACCTTGAAAGGCTTTGTCTGTATAATAGGGAAATTAGTTTGGCTGTAATGCTCAGACAACTTGCAAAATAGTAAAACCAACATGACAAAGAATCGCGATAAAATCATGAATCTTGATATTTCTAAAAAAAAAAAAATTGTGATATGATATTTTTTCCATATCGCCCACCCCTACCAAGAAATATGAAAAAAAACACACTGCTGTTGCAGGCATTTCAGAAGTTGATTTTTGCCTTTTTAACTGTGCAGACAGGCAGACTGATAGCATGATAGATAGAACGGGTGGACAGACAGAATGATAGAGAGAATGAAAAACAGAAAAACAAAATAAACACAATAGAATGAATAAATTAATGAATGAAAGATAGATAAAACAAACAAACAACAGAACAAAGGTAGAACAATAGATAACCAATAGAAAGATGGCAGACAGACAGATAGATTGACAGATACATAGAATGTTAGATATATGAGCGCTAAATAGAATGATAAATCGACAGACAGACTGATGGATAGAATGAACAAAAGATAGAACGTACAAACAAACAATGATAGATAGAATGAGTGATAAATAGAAGCATTACATTTAATCATGAACCAACTGATGCAAATTTTGTCTATGTGCACATATTAGCTCTCATCAGCACACAACACTGACAAAACTTGGCAATCGGTGAGAAACAAGATGAGAATAAAACAGGTTACGTAAGTGTTCTACTGCATTTTGATGGACCAAAACAAAACATGATGAGTACATTGGGTTTTATGACAGGATGTGTAGACACTACTACTGCGGCCAATCAGGAACCACACGTTAAACTCAATTTCCGTGAAGAGAGAACAGAACACCAGCCAGCTTCATTAGTGCTGGTGCCATCCAGTAGAAACCAGCCAATGTGTCTCTTTACATCCCTCTCCAGATGAGGTTCTGGACAGCAGATGGCTTCGCTCTTAAGGCTAAATAAGTTGAGTAAACGCTGGACAGGGCAATTTAATCATTCATCAACTTACTTTTGCATTCACTAGGAACCTAAAAACATCCACTGCGCAAGTGAGAAGTTCTTTATGTATTCCATATGAACATATTTAGTTCACACTGGATGCATGAGACATGAAAATGATGCTCTTGACACACTTTAAATACAGTGCCTGAGTCACCTATGTAAACAGACTGAGGCCAATGGTGAGCATCTGTGGCAGAGACATTACCGCCCTGATGACACTCATCTACGCTACACATGATACAAACATAACATGCCAGCTCTGACTGGCGAATGACTCTAGTCTTCATGCTGACATTATACATGGATGTTACAGAAATGCAGGAGAAAATACCAAGGTCTTGGTATACTAACCTATAAGGAACTATAAGAATACTTTATATATAAATTATATAGCAATGCATCCTAGCATTTAGAGGTTTGATGTAAGATTTTTTTTAAAAAAGAAATACTTTTATTCAGCAAAAATTAATTAAACTGATCAAGAAGTGACAGGAAGACTTTGGTATCGTTTCTATTAATAAATACAGTTTTTGAACTTTCTGTTCAAAGAAACTGGAAAAAATGTATCATGGTTTCCACAAAAATATTAAGAAGCTGAACTGTTTTTAACATTAATAACACATAATAATAATTGTTTCTTGAGCAGCAAATCAGCATATTAGAATGATTTCTAAAGGATCATGTGACACTGAAAACTGGAGTAATGATGCTGAAAATTCAGGTTTGCATCCCAGGAATAAATGACATTTTAAAATATATACGATTTTAATAACACTACTGTCGTATATAACAATATTACAATTTTTACTATATTTTTGATCAAACATATGCAGCCTTGGTGAGCATAAGAGACTTCATTTTTGAAAAGTAGCACATGTAAACAATAATACACTAAATATAAATGGAATATTTGCTTATTGCTTATGATTTACCAAATTAGTACGAAATGTCATGAATAACCAGCTAGAATTGGTAAATTCTCAAAGTTAAATTCTCTGATTTTGAATTAATTTATTTAGACAGACAGATAGATAGATGAACAAACTAAGAACGATCACTAGATAGAACAAACAAGTGAATGACAATTTGATAGACATAAGTGAAGTGTAAGATCTTGCTTAGTCTGTATCAAACAAATTAGACAACATCTGCTGATCTGTGCTATTTTTGTACATCTGACGCCGTCCCCGGACTCTACAGTCTCAAACGTTTCCATATTGCACAGATTCTGTAATGCTCTGATTACATGACACAATAGCTTCTATATAAAGAACCATTAAGAGAAAAAGGAAAAACACTGCATTTACAGTTCATTTAAAGAACTCCTGATCTCCTGATCTATTGTCCATGTTCACGGTTGTGTTTGGAAACACGTGGCACGTGATGATGTACATGTGATGACAGCCACTACACGTGTCTGCTCTGGGGATCAGAGCACATTTATGGACGTGACTATCCCAATGCAGCTCTTGAATGGGAGGGCAAGAACATCATTTTACCAATTTAAAGAAATCAAATTCAGAGTTTTTGCTTTTAGTCCAAGGGTGTTGACTGCTATTTGGTAGTGTAAAAATAACTTGAGATATACTTTTAAAATGTACAGCATTTCTCTTTCCTGCGAAAATGTGCCTAAATATTGATTCTAGACTGATCCTATTTATATCAAACTGATGTCCAATCAAATGCTCTCTAGAATGACAATATCTCTCCCACCAGTGCATCCCACAAGTCTTACCTGATTCATTCAGTTAAATAAAACGCTAAACATTTAAATAAGGAAAAACTGCATTAAATTGTGAAAAAAAATCCTAGATCTACACAACTTTCCATTTCCTTTTTTCATGACCTATTTCTCCCTCGCCCAGTTCCTGTCCATTCAGAGCATATTAGTTTCCATCTTTTGTTGAAAAAATAATTCTTTCTGCCTGGCTTGGATGTACTGAAAACGGAAAGCAAGGAATGAAAGGCCACTGTTGTCACTGTGACACGTGTGGAGGTCACTCATTTCCACGCAGACGTCAGGTGGACCATGGGACACGTGCCGCATCTCCCATCCTTCTGATTGCTTCTTCTGTCGTCAATGGCTTGAGAAATCAAACAAGAGACACAGTCTAGCACTATGACACACTTTTGTCAACGCAGATGATGAATGGAAAATGGAAAAGCTTGACTGAAAAACCCAATGTGTTAAAATGGCTGATTGTTGTTGAAAGCAATTTGGGAAGTGATGTCATCTAATCTGCATCTGCTTCATCAAAATTGAATTCCAAATGAGTCCCAAAAAGAGCCCTGCATGAATAAAGGAATAATTCATCCCATAAGTGCTCTTTTTTCCATACAATTCAATGAATGAGCATTTCAAGCTATTCAAAATGTGGTCCACGCACATGTGTGTAGTATATTTCAACTCTTCTGAAACCATATGACACAGAAATTTAAGTTATAATTCGCTAAAAATTCCATGATGCAGGGATGAATCAAATTGTGAATAAATCATTCTTTCAATGAATAACTTGATTCAGTTCACAAAACCTTCCATAAATTCCTTCTGACTCAATCTAGCTCCTCGTGGCTTCAGAACCAAAAGCACTATAAACCATCATAAAAGTGGTCCATACCACTCAAGCACTTATTCCAAGGATTCTAAAGAATGTTTTTTATTCACTAAAAATCTTTTAGTCCTTGCTCTCCTTGGCATGTACATAACAGAAGCAGCAATGTCAGATTTGTGAATTTTTTTTTTCTCAATGAATCAGTTGATCCAGTGCACAGAATAAATCTGAATGATTCATTCATAACTCTGAAGGATCTCAATAGGGGCTTTCGCACCGGAGGAACCTTTTTATAGTTCCTAGAACTACTGGCGGAAGTACCCTCTTTTTGGCGTGTTCGAACGCATTTAGTACTAAGAACTCGGTTTTGAAAACTAAATTAGCTCCTACTCCAGAGTGGGGTTCTATAGGTACTACCAGTGACGTAAGACAAGTGTACACTGAATGGCCAAAAGCATATGAAATATCGTCTACCAGACAATTTTAAAAATCCATGTAAACTTATTTACTCCATGAAAATGGAAAAAGCAATAATAACGGCATTTAGCTACCTGTTGTCTACAGCGTTGTGTTCTTTTCTCAGCCTCGATGATATGCAACACTGCAAGTTGTATATCATAGAAGATTTAGTCCATTTTTTAATGCTTGTTCAGTCTTGTAAATCGTGCATTTTCATTCCATCTCCCTTATCACGAATCCCACACACACACAACAAAAACAGCTCTGATCATGGCATTCTGCATTCACCGGCTGTTGAAGTTTGTAAATGTCACAAATAATAACATCGCTGTCTGAGTTCCTGCTATCGGTGCGAATGCAACCCGGAAAATGGCCCAAAGGGAGAAATTGTTTCTGTAGGAACCACTCTGCTGGCTAGTTCCTAGAACTAAGTTTTTAGAACTACTCAATGACTTGGGTCTTTATTCAAAACTACTGTACGGAATGTCTTCAGAGGACTTGGATACTTTATTTACAAATCAATTATCTTATCCATTTCAACTCAATTCTCAGTCTTAAAGATATCAGAAGGTTCAATGATAATAGTTTAATACAAGCATGAGAGGGATCATCCGGGGACTATTAGAAGGCATTCTGGGAGCTGGGCAACTAGTGGCTGTCACCAAGCATGGCTGAGAAGACAGCAGCATCTTTGCAGTGACCTTTTGCTAGGACACAACACAATTTCACTTTACTTTCAATACATGTCCCTTTTTGTCCACTTTATTAGGTCTCATCCACCTCTGGGGCTTTGCAAATAAAATACTGCAGATACTGCCATAAAGTCCAGACTATGAACATCTTTTAGAAAGAGACTGATTTTCATTCTCTCGCAATAAAAATGTCAGTGCTAATTCTTATTGTGCCTTCTTGGAGGTCATTAGGCTGTGACAATGGAAGGAAGAACAGAGGCAAATAAGAAGAACAAAAGAATAAGAAACAGTATTGATGTATCAACCTCACATTCACATCTACGTTCAATGAGCTGCATCTGATGTCAGCAATACTTCAAACCCAATATTCAATGTTTTTTAATCTACTAAAATGAAACCGGCAAAAACACGAGTGCTTCTAAGAAGAAATTGAAGTTTTCTATTTAAAATAAATGAGAAATACTCATTCACAGTGGACACTGATTGGCTGGAAAGACTGATTTCAAGGAAAGTACTATAATAATGCGCTTGAAATTGCTGGTAATTTACTGGTGCTTCATTGCTTTTATATCTGATGTTTGTTGACAACAACTTAAAAAAAAAAAGAGTCAGTTTCTATTTTAACCACAGGATATTATACGGAAAAAGCATGTTTTTCACAGCTCATAAATTATTATAGAAATACTAACAAACTTGATAACGGAGGGCTTTCGTCATTCAATTGAAAATTATGTGATCTTTTGCACATTGCAATATGCATAAAGTTGTGCATGTTGTTAAATGCAGGACATGCAAATCATAAATGAGCCAGCCACACTTTAACAGACTCTTTCGATTTAGCCCCCTATACAGAACTGTACTGTACAGAACAAAAACAAGTGTACTATATGTTCATCCCTTTTGAACGAACTGCATCAAATGTCACCATGGCACTGAATGAAATGATCTGTGAGTGGGTAGTGTGGAGATCCCTGCATCCACCTCCTCTGTACAGAATGGCTGTTCTAGGTAACGGCTGCCACACTGAGGAAAATTACAGGGCTAAAGTGCATTGGCCTGGCCCTTCAAATTAGCTGGCATTCTGCAGAGCTCTCGTCTGCCTGAGTGCTAATTAACATCGGCAGGGGGATGGTGAGCAGAGGTTTGGTAACAGACTACATCATACAGCTCCTCAAAAGCAGATTATTTGATTTTTTGTGGTAGAAACTGATTTCAAGACAATGCCATTATATATACACACACACACTCACATACTGCAAAGGTCAATGTTTTTAAATTAAATTGAATGAAAATTAAATCAAATTAAATTAAATTGAATGAAAATTTTATTAAATTAATTAAATTGTACCCTATACAGTATTGTAACCAAATAGAATTAATTCAGGTTTCAGTTAGACTAAGAAAAAGATGCCAAACCCATGACCCAGCTTTCTCGCCTGAAGGCACGGAATATTGATCCAGCATTCCAATGATTAACAACACACATAAAGTTGACTACTCACAAACACAGTGTGTGTTCAGTGATTTGAACTAATTTAGAAACCTATAGGACAACCATGCATGGGGCAGTCAAGGTCGAGATTGTGCCCTAATGGAAACGATGTTAAGAAGAAAGAGAGTGAATTAGCACTACGTTTCATGGATGTGGACAGCAGAAGTTCATCATCTCACCTATTTATATATAGTAAGATCTAATTCAACACACACAAACTGAAAAAAATACAATCACTTGCAAGGCAATGAAAAGATGCAATGAAAGCTAATTTATATTACAAATAAATAAACAGACTGCAAAAACATTCTTCATTAGATACCATAAGCGTCTCTTCAACTAAGGGTGCTAATATGTGATTAATAAAGGGGTTAATATAATTTGTTTAGACTACAGTTGAAAAAATAAGATGTGTTTATCTTTTATTTATCTTTCCGCTGTCTATATTCGCCAGTTTGTATATATCAGTGTAGTATAATTTGTGTTTAGCTGTGTTTAGTACAAGTACTTGGTGAAATGGGTGACTTCAGACCACCAAAAAGGGAAATAATAGGAGCCCCTTTAGCAGAAGCATCTGTAACATTAACAGTCCAATTATTTAGTGTTTTAAGTGCAACAGTCTTTATGATTATGGCTCCATACACAATGGGTGGCAAGACTTCATTAGCGAAGAAGAATAGTGGGCAAAAAATGGACAGGGACTCTTGAACAATGAGAATGATTGTGTCAAAACAACAGAATTACTGCAGCAGAAGTGACAGCAAACCTCAATACTGACCTTGAAGACCCCGTTTTTACAAAATTAGAGCTTCACAAAGCTAACATCCATTAAAGAGATGCTAAAACTTAAATCAGCAATGCTAAAATACAGGCAAACAAGGCAAGCAGTGATTTCCTCCACCAACACATATGCCTTCCAGTGCATGTATATACACTTTCTGGAAACTGTTAGCCAACGAGTTAATAAACCATTGAGAGTGTGGAAACAGGGCGCATGTTTAAAAAAAAACACCCAGCTGTGTTTGTGAAAGGAAAAATATCTTTGTAGCTGATCCCGCCGTTCAACTTTGACTGCCTGATCAATCTCTGCGCTTAGATGTCAGAGCTGACTGCTTTTATTACTATTAAATGAGTGAAACTGAAGCTTTGCTCGAGCTCCCTTTTATCCACAACTCTACACTTCAGTTTGAATCATCTAACCCACTTTTGCATGAAAAGCTCCTTTTATTCCTGTCTTTGCTTTGTTAAAGTATGATGAGTACTTCAAAGTGAGCATGTCAGTATTTTTTGAAACCTTTTTTGCCTTTCTTCATAACAGACTGCTCAATTTGAAAAAAAGCACAGGTGACTTTTATAGTTCTTCTCTCTGTGGGTTGGGGGCTTCTGGGTTCATTGCGTCTATCAAGCGTATACCTGATAAAACTGACCTCAAGAAGTCTGAAGGATTGTGTTTCCAAGGCTTCAGATCTCTAAGCTAAATTATTCAGCTGTGTAATTCAGTTTCTCCAGAACCTCTGTTCACCCACATCCTGCACAAATGAATAGCCATTTCAATCAAATGAATAACATAAAGAGACATCAAAAGCATTTTCATGATGCAAATGTAGAATAAATGCATGTTTATGGGTAATCAGTAACTTGCATCATGTAAAATCCCTATTCTGTGTAATGTCATTCAGACCAAATAGCTAAAAACATTTAATCACTGACAAGATGTTGCTTTCCATGCCCTCCAAACTTTATTCGATCTGACAATAATCAGGTCACACAACAAAGAACACAATGACTGATGCTTCACACTGGTAATCTTTGGTGGTTTGGTGCAGATCACAATATTGTTTGACTACACAATATGATGTTTCTATTTATCTATTCGGGTATTATTAGGGCAAAAATCATGCGCCAAACAGGCACACGTGAAAACTGACTCATCAGAAGAGCCTTAGACAACAAAAACATCTAACAAATAGCTCTTTACTCAAATATAATAAAAAAAAAATTGGTCACGTTTTTGCTGTAGAAAATCAATAAATGTTCACACGCTGATATAAATGATTTTTTTTCTTTTCTTTTTACAACTAGAGATTTTTGACCTTTAAAGGGATAGTTCACTTTGAAATTAAAATTTGATATCTATCAGCTTACCCCAAGGGCATCCAAGATGTAGGTGTCTTTTTTTCTTCAGTAGATCCAATTTTGATATTTTTAGGTCAAACTGTTCTGGTCAATAATGGTCAATATAATGGCAGGTATAGGTCACTGTAACTATAAGAGGGAAAAAGAACATGGCCAGAGAAATCCAAATTAAACAATTCCCCCATCGTAACTACACATTGATGGCCTAAGACACGGAACGAAGCGGTTTGTGTGAGAAAACGTACAGTATTTATATCGTTTTTTACCTCTTGTACACAACCATGTCCAAGTGATCTGAGTGCGCGCAAGACGCATCCAGGTGTGCGCCAGAGCGCGCGCTCCTATTTAGTCTGCGCAAGCGCCGGAAATGATCTCTCGTGCCAGAGCGCGCGCTCTGGCGCACACACCGGATGCGTGCGCGCACTCAGATCACTTGGACATGGTTGTGTACAAGAGATTAAAAAAAACGATATAAATACCGTTCGTTTTCTCACATAAACCGCTCGTTTCGTGTCTTAGGCCATCAATGTGTAGTTACGATGGGGAATTGTTTAATTTGGATTTCTGTGCATGTTCTTCTTTTTCCCTCTGAGAAGTTACAGTGATACCTGCCATTATATGACTGACAGACCAGAACGGTTTGACCTAAAAATATCAAAATTGGATCTACTGAAGAAAAAAAAGACACCTACATCTTGGATGCCCTTGGGGTAAGCTGATAGATATCAAATTTTAATTTCAAAGTGAACCATCCCTTTAACGTCTTTATAAGGCTAATTCTCTAAATGAAAAAAGCCACATATTATGCCCCTTTTTTACAAGATGTAATATGAGTCTCAGGTGTCCCTACAATGTGTCTGTGAAGTTTCAGGTCAAAATACCCCACAGATATGGGGGTATGCCTATTTTGAATGGAAGCAGAAACACACTATTTTCATGAATGTATTTTTAAATGCCAATGAGCTGCTGGTCTCCACCCCCTTTTCCAGAACAGGGCTGAGCCTTTACAGCTCGTTCCTCAGATACTCTGCTATAAAATATATGTTTGGTTTTGATTATCATGCATATCGCGCTGAAATCATGCGTTTTAAAGCCATATCAGTTTAAACTTCTGATATATGGTTTTCTGAGCACTCACATCACAGAAAGCAGCTTTCGCATGGCATATGAGAACTAAACTAAGTCCCTTAACTAATTTCTTTCATGTCTTATTGCGCTTAAATTGTAAAACACACACAAGTTTATGTTAAAAAGACACATAAGTTACAAAAACATAGTTTATGTCATGTCTGTGAAGGTATAAACTGCTGGGAAAGAAATTGCATGTTTATATTACAACTGTGTATTAAGTGACACAGGATAATATACAGTACCTACGCTGCTGCCTGCGCTGTTAATATGAGCCAAACAATAAAATAAAAACAGAAAATCTCTGTCAAAAGAAAAGTGTCTGTCAGCAGTCGTGGATGGGGCTTGTAAAATGTGACTTCACATTTTATGGATTCTGCGAACAGATTGTTCTGAGACGCTGCTTATGATTTATGGGGATTTAAAAAAGGAGCAGGCGGATTTTTAACATTATAGGGTGGTTGTGTACACACAATGCCAACACACATTTATGTTCAAACATGTAAAAGTGAATTTTGCATAATAGGTGCCCTTTAAAGTTGCAATACTTGCACATTAATTTCTTACATTGAGAATAAATAAATATAGCTAAACTAAACTCAAACAAAATAAAACAACCTAATTTTACTGATTTAAAAAAAATAAAATATATATATTCTGTATATATTTTCACCACTGAGATAAGAAATAAGCACTATATATGATTTATATTTTTACTGATTTACTAAAAAGTGGGTCATTACACATAAAACATGACTCACTCACATCAATCAGAGCAGAATGGGCATATGTACCAGTTATTAATATAAGGCTATACAGTAGAATTATTTTGTGCCTTCTCAAAAGTATTTACAGACTTGTTAATGGAATCATGAGGGAATCAGAATGATTAAACAATTCCCTTTGCTGTTCACCAGCACCTGATTTTCTCAGATTTGAGTTGGAATGGAATAAGAAAATCACTTGGACAGAGAGAAAGGAAAGCGGGATATCTGGGGAGGGGGTTCTCTAAGAACATAACATGAGAATTTATGTAGGTCATCGATTCAGAAATGTGTGTCAGTGGACGAGATGATAGTGAGTGAGCAGCCCTGAAGACTTCAGAGCGGAGGAAAGGAATGAGAGAGGAAGAAAGAGATGTGGAGTCTCTTTATTTAGTATCTATTATCCATCAACAAGGACAGAGTTAAGATGCACTTGTCGACTTGAATTTTCAAATATATTTCTCCTTTTAATATGACATGAAAATAATAAATCCAGAGTTAAAGCTGAATTGTGAAATGGCTTAAGAGGAATTATTACTGTTATTACTGAATAGAAATTCAGCAAAATTAAACACAGGTATGTAAGTGTTCTTCCATCATGGTCCATAAAATTATTTAATAAGATGATATATATAAAAATCTCTTCCTCCCTCCATACATCCACCTTTTTGAATTTCTTTGAATTCCTATTTTTGAATCAAGTTTATCTCAAAAGCAATTAAAATCTGGAATTGAACTGGAATGTGAAAAAGCCTTTTCAATTTGATTCTGAATGGCAAACAACCCTAGCTGATTTACTGCTTTGGGAAAAAGGAAAAAAAAAAACCCAACTGCTACATTCAAAAATCACAGTTACCTCACTTCAGTGAACCTTCTCCTCTGACACTTAAGGGGAGAGAACGAGAGCTCAGGGTCAATTTCAGCAGAATAAATCCAGTTATTTGAAAGCTCCCCAGACACCACATACAGTACAGGCTCTCACATCTGAGCCACCTCAACTTTGCTTATTAAGGGAAATATATGTGTCATCCAGAAACAACATGCATCACTAAAACCCAAAAGCACCTCGGGGGAAAGTGGCCACCTGTGAAGTCCAGACAGTGCATATAGGCCATTCTTTCTAGTGACCCTGTTTACAAGTGAGACAGACTGAATCTCTCATTTTCCAAGCTGTCTGTAAAGCTGTGGCCGCCAAGCAGATGGACAAATCATTGTTCTGCTCACAAGCCAGATGAATATACCACTGTCACAAAGTGAGGAGAGATGACAAACAGAATAACACCAAAGAATCTAGGCTGACAGCGCGTACACATATTCAGATTTGCCAGGCCTTTTATTTAGGTCCATTGGCAACATCTCCCCACTCTCAGAGCAGTTTGTGATGTTGTCTGGTTTAGACTAGGAGTCACAAAAAGTCAGAGTAGATTAAGTTATAAAATCACTGACTAGAGAGACTATTTATCTTCAGCATTATGGCAGTCAGAGGAAGCTAAAGCCTGGTACACACCAAGCCGACGGGTTGGCCGTCGGACAGTTTTTGTTGGTCGGCCGACTAAGTTTTCTCAGTGTGTTCCGCGCCGTCGGCTGAAGTTGGTCCTCGTCGGCTTGTTTTCGGGCGATTCGACATGTTGAATCGGCGTCGGAGCTCGTCGGTCAGTCGGGCCATCTGATCATTCTGATTGGCTGTTCAGCTGGCGAAACAGTGCGCGAGAAAGGTGCAGAACGGACGTCCTACTTGGCCGTCGGGTGTCGAGCGTCGGCTTGGTGTGTTAGGGCAACTTTGGACCCAGACGCTGCCGACGTGAGCCGACCTCGCAGTCTGCTTTCGTCGCCAGTAGTTCGTCCGCGTCGGCTTGGTGTGTACCGGGCTAAAGAGCCATTCTGAGGAATTTTACAAAGTTCAGATGAAACAGAAAATTCTTCACTGAAAAAAAATGGTGTAGAATTTTCTATGAAACTGTTTTTACTCTCAAGCTTCTTTAAAACTATTTTGACTCAGAAACTGCTTGTAAATTTCACAAACAATTACAAAGAAATAAGTACCTAACATATTGAATTAAACATGAAATAAAATGATCTGTCTGTCTGTCTATGAAGCTACTTTGAAATGATTTTTATTCAGAAATTGCAAGTAAATTTTACAAACAATTACAAAGAAATAGTAAGTAACACATGCAAATGTGAAATTAAACAAAAAAAAAATATTTTCTTGTAAAATATGTTCCAATACTCCGTGTTTTATTTACAACTATTTAAACAAAAAAAGTCCATTTTACAGTATTGGAAAACATGACTGCATTTGAAACCCAGTGAACCCTAATATTGCTATTCACAAAAAAGAATCATTATCATTGAGGGATGAACGTGGGAGCGATTTACACAAGGATGCTTACACGTGCTATCACTTTTGAAACAATAGCAAGTGTGTTTTGGGGTTGTCTGTATTTTGGGCTTTTAGCACTACAGCCTGGACTACTAAACTTCCAATAACCCACACTGCTCACCAATTGAACCTAATGAACTCAGTGAATCACACTGCAGGCAATTTAACTGGAGCACCATCTGCAGTAAACAATAAATGAGATTTATAAAAAATAAAATAAAAAAAAGACCCATCATATGCCATCTACCCCTGAAAATGCCTCTCTTTGTATCTGCGGATTGATGTCAGAAGGTCAGGTATGAATCATTACTCACATGCTGGTTCAATAATCAGGTCACACACGTGATGAGACAGCAGGAGATGTTTCACACATTCAAAACATGAATGATTTCTAAGAATAATTACTGAATATAAATGCTGTGAAAGCTACATAATTATCATAACTAGTTACGGTGCATAATAACAGTGACAAAAATGATACAGCATGTACTGTGTAATGTGAGACGGACTTTCGTTCTGTATGGTGAAGCAGATGGTCTTGTTCTATCGGATTCCTGAAGGAGACTCTGTGTAGTAGAGTGTGTGCTGAGAGATTGCACAGAAGCTTCTAGTGTAATCATTGTGACAGCTCCACCTGAGTGATGCTGGAGCCACACTGCCTGATGCAATTACAAGAATTGAAGGACTTTTGCAGAACAGGCAAAAAAATACATGCAAAACTATCATTCTATCTGTCTGTCTATCCATATCCA
Source organism: Tor tambroides (assembly GCA_021397915.2). Lineage (NCBI taxonomy): Eukaryota > Metazoa > Chordata > Actinopteri > Cypriniformes > Cyprinidae > Tor > Tor tambroides. Next base: position 22,216 of record JAFVLL020015826.1, on the reverse strand, counting down.
TCTACCTATGGGTTTTTGTAAACCCATTTCAAAACAAGGCAACACAGTTCAAGGAATGAGATATCATTCATATGATAAAATATACAATATGAAACACATACAATTCTAAACATCAATAATAAATACTGAAGCACGGAATTTCCAATTACATCTTGCTTTTGAATAGTGGAGACTAGTCGTTACACAGGAAAATGTTTGCACAGTAAGTAACAAGAAGGTTTTAAATCACAAGTCAAATTGTGCAAATGCTTGTTTTTGTCCAAGCAGTGGTTTTGTATGCTACGGAAGCGTATTGCATTCACTTGAGGAAAAAATATCTGCTCTGTTTTTCTGAATTAACGACTTAATTATCTCAGAATTACGAGATAATTTTTCATGAAAAAAAGTTTTTGCTCTGTTTTTCTGAATTAACGACTTTTGAGATAATTAAGTCGTTAATTCAGAAAAACAGAGCAGATATTTTTTCCTCAAGTGAATGCAATACGCTTCCGTAGTATGCTTCCTCTTTGCATAATTCAAAACATTTGAAAACAAGACTTTTTGTGCATTCTTTCCTTCAAATTCAGTTCTAATTTCAATAGCTGTTGTGTAAAAAAGTGAAAATAAAACCTAGTTCATGATTTTTTTTCCCCGCATAAATGTCTCACCTTTTAAATTTTGCTGAAAAGCCTACAATATGCTGTTTAATACACTCTCAGAAATAAAGTGCAAAAGCTGTCACTGGGGTGGTACCTTTTCAAAAGATACACTTTTGTACCTATTAGGTTCAAATACGTACATTTTAAGTACTAATATGTACCTTAAAAGTGGTTTCAACTTAAAATCATTTGTTACCCGGCTGCCTAAAAATTTTAAGTTTAGTCAACACAAATATCTAAGTTGTCACTTAGTACAACTTAACATTTCAAGTTGACTAAACTTATTTTAAGTTGACTCAACAATTTTTTTTTTTTTACAGTGTACAAACCATAGACTGTAAAAAAAGATGGACGACGCATCTCTGTTTCCTTCCACTATAGAAAAGTGAAGCGAATACATCTCAGTATGACTGCTGCCATCTTGAGTAAATGACGTCATTTGGAGCCAGAGTCTGCGCAGTAGAGATTCGTTTGGAGCCAGATTCTGCGCAGTAGAGATTCGTTTGGAGCCAGAGTCTGCGCAGTAGAGTCGTGAGGTGGAGCCGCGGAATCAAACTCCCGCAGACCCAATCAACAATAACGACACGCCCCGTTTTTATAGCATCAAATTACTAGCTAAAATCAAACTTGTCACAAAAATTAACAATTGAACATATATCAGCGTGATAACAACTACCTTAAATGACCAAAACCATATTTCCGAAAATTGTATTGGAAGTGTAATTTATTTTTTTATTTTGACTGAAGTCCCATTTGTTTACATGGAGAGGGCTGGGTTTATGACCTGTACTGCAGCCAGCCACCAGGGGGCGATCAAAGAGCCCGCAGCTTCACTTTTAAGCACGAGTGTGACACACCCGGTACAAACATGTACCTTTGGAAAAGGTACTGCCCCAGTGACAGCTTTTGTACCTTTATTTCTGAGAGCGTTTTAAAAGTTTTAAAAACATGAAAAATATTCACTTAAATAAAAGAAAGAAACAAAAAGTGAAAAAAGTTTGACAATTACCACTGTGGTCTTCTCTTATGCCAAGACGTGGAAGAATCTCTCTCTCACTTATTTTATTTCTGTTCTTGCACCAAACATTTCTGGCTTCAATTTTCACCATCCATATTTCCAGATGTGCAATATTTCTGTCATTAAGGGTTTTTTTCACTGTGATGTTTCTGGCAATAAGGAGCTAGATAAACTTTACTTGTATGATGGGTATCTGACACATTCACCCAGATTTACATTTATCATTATTTCAGAAAAACTCCAATAAAAAAGCTTTAGTATATTAATCTTTAAACTAATAGTATTTTTCCTCTGTATTCTCTCACTTGATTTTGTTCTCCTACATCATATTTTTTGTTAAAATTTAAAGTGCTTTTTTTCACACATTTAATGTACAAATTCACATCAAATATACAATCAAATTAACTGGAAAAGATAGATGATCAGTGCACAATCGATGGGGTTTGATTAATGTTCATAATGTGACAGCTGATGTGCTGATTTCTGCAGTGGTTCTGCCAAAATGTCTGGGACGGGACGGGCTCACGGCCACTGCGGGAATAAACTCTAGATGTGTCCTTCTCTCAACTCACAGACGGAGCTAGACAAGCTTTCGTGAAATCAGGCCATCTATTGATTCTGTGACAATGCCTGCCATTGACTTTTTAAACGTGCGTTTGTGAAAGGTATACTGTAGAAAAACAGACAGAAAGAAAGAGAAACCAAAGTAAGAGAGAGAGTATAAAATGATTACAGAGAAAAATGTAATTCATAGTACAAAGTATAAAACATTCCATTCATTTTTCGAAGATTTTTCTAGCTGTTCAACATTCATGGAAAGACTTTACACACAATGCAGCTGTCAGCAGTTTTGAGATCAGCTTTTGATTGTGTCTGAGGGGAGAGAGCAGCTTTATAAAGAACAAGTCCTTGCACTTTTCTGCTCAGATACACAAAAACTCTCTCCAGAGACTGTGGCCTGGAAAGTTTCACTGCAGAGGTTTAACAGATGATAAAAATTGAGAGAATGGTCGGAGGTTTCAGAAGAGAGAAAGAAAATGTGCCGTGAGGGAAGTAAAAGCAGTGAGGGACAATAAGAACTATGCCACTGAAGTTACAGAGAAAGCCTTCATTTGATTTGATTCATATAAACTTTTCACCACTTGCCACTATTATACAATAGAATACATTATATCATTAACATAAATTATATAAACAGAATGTAGGTGTTAAATGAACTTCATGTTGAATTTGGTGTCACTGTGCTACAATTCACAGCAAATTACAGTACAGAAACCTGTTTATTTTTGGATCCTGACACCAATGAGGGTGAAGATTTAACATATCCATCTGTATCTCTACATGATCCATTTGAAAGGTGGATTAAAGAGATTGATCTGACAGAAGATTAAAGAAAAGGTGCGGTGTCGACGGAAGAGGGTGTATTATTTGCGACGTCTGACTATGTCAGCAGGGACTCTCTACTGATACCTATTATATCTGCCTCCAGCGGATCTGATTTCCCAGCTATCTTGTCTGCAAGAGCCACGAGGGAACAAGAGTGGTTTATCCCAGATCGTCACACTAACCTACATTTTGTGACACATTTCTGATGTTCAACCACAAGCAACAGTTTCTTGTAACTCCATGAGTCATCATAGTGATCCTACAGAGACTCTGAAATAAGCCTCAGTACTGTTCCACCTGACCAATGGTGTCATCCACGATGCCAATTCCACACAATAAAGGAGTCACATTAACTCTGGCCAGGACAGCAGGGTCAGTGATGTTGTTACAGCGAGTCATTTTAAAGCGCATGCGGGGATAATTGATGTGAACAAAAGAGGAGTATGAATGTGTATAATTATATAATCCTATAACAGATCAATGGGGGAAAATGAGAAGAAAGATGTTATTGTATACAGTTCAACTTTGTTTGATAGATCAACACGCAAACTGATGTTAAATGAAAAATCTGGCGAGAGAATCTGGGAAACTTATCCAACCACAATTGTAACCAGCATGGTTTTAAAATCTACAGTCCTTAGAGCCCATCATGCACTCAGAACCGACTTTGCCCCATTTACTAATAAATGCATCTGCTTCAGGGAACATTGCCCATTTCCATTACCAGCCTGCACGTCTCTCTCATCCATCAGATCCGTATAAAAGCCACAGCAACCCAAAGGACAAAACACAGTTCATTTATATAATTTGTGCTTGCTGCAGTTGCCAATGACCCTCAACTGTAAAACACTCAAAAACATACAACAAATTAAAAGCAGCGTAAATATATTTTTAGTAATATTCACTTATAAAATACACATCCCTGGTCTTATGTACCAGTTTGCAAAGTTAAAATATTAAAATATTCATGTACGCTTTTGATTATTTTTTTCATGATACTTTGATGTATAGAAAGCAAAATAAAAATTGAAATATCAAAACAAAATCAAGTCTGGCCCCAAACTTATATTTTTTTATATAGAGACCACTTTGTCTCAAGTCTGGCAGACATTGTTTAGTTGGATAACGTTTCAAGCTGAAATACGACGCATTACAGAAATAAAACTTTAAATGTAAGGCTTTACGTCCATCAATGTGTGAGCTTTTCAGTTCTCTTCTTTACAAACTAAAACTGCATAATGTTCACGGAGACTGTCTGAGACTAGCAAATCTCTGAGTCAATTGATAATCGCACTGCTGCTGTCGTCGCCAACCAATCAGTTTGTTGCATAAATCAGGCCGAGTCGCTGTGCTGAAGAGCATTTTGTTAGAGTAAAAAAAGATTTCAACTGCCAGAGAAGATCAATTGCAGACATCAATATTTCATCTCATATTGCGATCACTCTTTACTCAAGCCTACGGTGCAATATTAGATAATTATTTGAAGATTGCTGCAGTTTTTTTTTTTCCTCACAGTGAGTTTTTAGAAAGCCGTGTGTTGTGTTACCTTATGAGACCTGCAGTTCCGGAAGCGTATCTCAGTGATGGAAAGATTATGAAACCTATATAACAGAAACACCTTAATTTGTTGACCTTTAAAGGTCAGTGAAACGGAGATAGCTGTGGCTGAAATATGGCTTCTACATGAGAAAATCAAGGACACTCAAACACCCTTTAAATGCTAAACGGTCAGAGTCCGGGCTGAGATCCATCTGAGGCTATAAGAGTATAGATGTGATACTTCTGTCACCATGTCCCCATTTCCTCCTACGTACTGACATGGCAACAGACCGTCAGCGTTCAGTCATTATGGTGAGCAGTGACTCAACGAGCTAAAAGCACATGTGTGAGAACAGCAGGCTATTGATAACACACATATTCATCAGATCAAATCTCTTCTCAAAAAGTCAACCCTATTTACACTGCTGTACAAAAGTTTGGGGGCAGTACAGTTTTTTAATGCTGTTGTCCTTATGCTCATCAAGGCTGCATTTATTCAACCTAAAATATAATAAATCATTACTATTATGTAATATTATTACAATTTTAAATAACTTTTCTATTTGAATTTATTATAAAATATCATTTATTTCTGATGGCAAAGCTGAATTTTCAGCTTCATTAGCCCACTCCAGTCTTCAGTGTCTCATGATCCTTCAGAAATCATTCTAATATACCGATTTTATGCTCAAGAAACATTTCTTATTATTATCGGTGTTGAAAACAGTTTTATATCTTTGTGGAAACCATGAAAGTTTTTTTTATTTTTTCAATTAAAAAAAAGAAAAAAAAAGCAGCATTTATTTAAAAAATGATTAGAAATGTCTTTACTGTCATTTTGATCAATTTAATAGGTCTTTGCTGAAGTATTACTTTCTTAATAAAAATATCTTACAACTTTTCTTTTTTGGGAGAAGAGGAAGAAAAAAAAAAACACTCCTTCAATCATCAGGATCTATTCTAAAATGTAAGGTCCACTTTTACAAATGGATAAAATTATGTCTGTCCTTCATTTTTCTTGAAATGTCACATTATGAAAAAAGGTTTCAGGCATCATTTCATCTTGACTTTACTAGTATCTATCCAAAAACCTGTCTTATTTTAATGATTGACAACAGTAAGAAAAATTGTACCATGTCTAAAGATGGCACAGAATGATTTCCACCAGTGGCTGGGCATAAAATTCATGGAAGCGTATTGCACCTGGGTAATTTAACCTTATTATCCCAGACCATCATTTTTGAAATTCAATTTTAGGCACAATGCACAGCTTTCATTTCATCTGGCAGGAATCCAATGATATCCATCACTAACTGACGCTAACTTACTTTCCAAAAAAAAGGACTGCTGAATTCGCTGAGATATCACTCTCAGTTTAAAATACATACCATACATGTAGAAGGCAATATTTTCCACAAGAAAAACAGCCTAAGAAATGTTGTTACTTAAGCTGAAACAGCCAAAACATGCATGAGACCTGTATCATTGCATTATAAATTAGATTTGAAAATTTTGTCTAGTGTGGTCCCTAAATACGTTCAATAGAGCACACCTGTCTTCATGATGTTCTGGTGCCAAGTCTGAACATTCAGTCAATGTAAATCTTTATGTTTTTGCCTATTTTATAATCTATCCAAAGTCAGATCACTAAGAACAACAATAGCACTCAATTTGATATCTCATATCTTATATATTATCCAACTGTACACTCTTTTTCTTTCACTTCTCAGTTCAAAAACTTGTCAACCAATTCTGAAAGGGATGCATCCTGTCTTTTCTTACCTCCCCTTGATGTTAGGTAGAGCTGCAATTCAATGAGATTTCATCATTTCATAATTTCTGATGAAATCCTAGTACCCTACAGCACTTCTGCCAACACACAAAGCTCTAAGGAGGAAAAAAAAGAAAGATGTGAAATGATGTTTATTTGGGTGCATTTCAATTTCAAAGATCCCAGTGTTCAGAACAGTGAGTCACATCACCAGTCTGAATATGTGCTATCAAATAATAGAACAAAAGTAAATTGGATGTCCTGTGTTCTGCCAATGCATCTGTATGATACCATTATGTGAAAATCATCATTTAAAGCGATAGCTCCTCCAAAAATAAAAATTCTGCCATCATTTATTTACCATCTTGTCGTTACTAACCTGTACAGCTTGCTTTCTTCTATCTCATTTTTTTTCTTTCAATAAATGAAAGTCACTGGGGTTTAAAACAACACTGGACACCATTGACTTTCATTGTAATGGAAACAAATAATAATAAAAAAAAGGTATTACGGGTTTGGAACAACATGAAGATGAGTAATTAAATGACAGAATTTTCATTTTTGGGTGAACCATCCCTTTAAATACAAAATAATGGATATTTAGTTCTAAAGCATCACACTGAAACTTTCTTTTATTTTATAATAATTCACCTGCACTAATAAAATGATATAACTAGGTTTAGCAAAATAAGATACCCAGTGGGGTCTAAAACTAAACTGAACCCCACTGACTTTCATTGAACCAAGATATGCATGCAACGGACATTGTTGAATAAGTAACGTAAAAAAAAGAAATGTAATGAAAACAACTGGAACTGAATATCTTGAGCTGGACATTTAGTTCTAAAGTATCACACAAACACTTTCAGAATCATTCATTTTATAATAATGCACCTGCACAAAATTTTATGTAACTCATTTCCAGATTTATAGGACAAGACATCAACGGATGCACCTGGTGCTTCCATGACAATAAACAAACAAAAACACCAGGATACAATTTTAGGAGTGGAGAAATAGGTTAGTGTGCTACAGTAATGTAGGTCAGTGCTCACCCCACCTGCAGCTTTCTGAGTGTGAGCAAAGCCCAAATGACCGACATCTTACTGACAACCGAGGGCCTGAGGAGACAGGGACCAAAAAAACAATTTAATCCGGCTGAAAAGGAGGCCTCGGGTCTGCTCATGCCCCCTCACAGGCTTTACAAATGTCATGCGTGACGTGATTCAGCTTACTGAGTTGCACAGAGCAGTCGACGAGCATCTCGGCCAACATATAAGCTTGAAATTATGGGAAATTAATGATATATTTAATGGAACGACTGCAGCTCGGAGCTACACAAGTCGGACCCACATTTAGAGTCGAGGCTACAGTTTACTCAAAGTGAATGTATTTACCAAAAGAGCTCTCATCCATCTAGATAAGGGTTTACACTGCAGATGCCTCTGTACTGAAATTATTTATATGACAGAAGTGCTTAGTTTAATAACAAAGACGCATCCGTGTTGATCTTTTACAAGAGGAATAAAAGACTCTATGGCAACTAATAACCAGCAATATAATCATGTGAACTAAAGCATGCATCACTATGACTACTGCTAGGGATTTAAACAAACCCCTAATTGGGTGTTCACACTCACGATTTGCAATGTTAAAGTGAAAGGATATTAAATTTCAATAAATTAGGGATGCACCGATAAAAAATGTGGTCAATACAGATATGTAGTTTCATGTTAAAACTGATAATCAATTAACGCCCATTGTTAAAGACCTATACATTTTTTTCTGGATGAATTAAAAAAAACAAAAAACTAAAATCTATCGCCTATATAGAAAATGAAGGCTTTACAACAATATAACATACAGCACGAAAAATAGACAGTCATTTTGAGATTTGGCAATTACAATTAGGGCTGGGTATCAAGTTCGATACTTTTTAGGCACCGACCGAATTGCCTCGATACCACCGAGTATCGAAAAACGTCTTGTCGTTCGGTACCAAATTTCGATACCTAAGGGGTTAATCTCATCAGCGTCAGTGAGGCAATAAGCCTGTAACACTAGGTGTGTTCGACTAGAAGCGACACGCCGCTGATTGATCAGTGTTTGACATCCGCGAGAGCGATTCGAAAGCGCACGGAGCACACTCGACTGAAGCGCGTGTGACGCTCGTGGTGATTTCAGCGTCTGCCGTCTAAATGAGATCATAAACACATGAACAACATCTCCAGAACTGCACTGAGAGTCACTTCATGAGCATTTTACCGTTTGATTTGAGTTAAACTAGCATCATATCATATATACACAGAACTGTAAAGGTTTTCACGGCAACCCGTCAAAATAAAAGTTCGGTTTAACTTGGAAGACACTGCGGCAGAAATATATTAACATTGTTCAACAGCGTGTACATACTGCTACTACTAGGCTACTATTAAAATTAAAACTTTTTTTTTTTTTAATGTAATGATCACACAACATTTCTTCCATGTTTTAATTTTAATAGTAAAATTTTGTTTGCCAAAATAAATAAATAAATAAATAAATAAAGTTTGATTTTTCAATCATTTAAAAGATAAATGAAATTAATATTTTATGCCTTCATTTGAAAACCAGATACAGAACACAGAATTTCTGCGGAAAAATAAAACATTTCATAAGGCTATTTTAAGAATAAATTTGAATAAACTAAGTTTTTATGCATTCAAATAATTAGACATACTACAACACAGAATTTAATAACAGTAAAACACATGGTGAAAGAAAATAAAACACCCACTTATGAAAGTGGATAAAGATTTCCAATTTCTTGAAGTCTTTAACAACCTAGAATAAATGAATAGAAATGATGATTCTGTCTGAGCTATGCGTTTTAAAATGAACACGCACTAATGTAAACGTAGCCTAACAGATGTGTAAACTGAAAACTATTTGAGCTTTATTAAAATTATTTGCACTGATTTATTGTGTTGGATATATTTTGTTCTTTTGTGCAGTGGCTCAGGAGATGAGGCTTTGAGTCTGCATAAATGTCAACAAGCTGAAAAAATAAAACCAAAGTTTTTTGAGATAATGTAATCTTGTTAAAACTGATTTCATAAAATTGGTATCGAAAAAAGTATCGTTCAGGAACCGGTATCGAACTCAAGGTATCGGTATCGAAAATTTTTGAACAATACCCAGCCCTAATTACAATACTGTTCAAAAGTGTTGGATCTTTAAGAGTTTTTGAATTTATGTTTTTGATTTTTTTTTTGCAATCTTTTGGGGAGGTTGGAGGATTAGCCCTCAATTCTGCTGATCATTTTAATCAAGTTGATATTAACTGCCACTCTGAGATGCTTTATACATGCATAAGACGACTCTCAGAAGCAGCTGACAAACAGGAAGAAAATCATGATGATTGTGTTATGAGGTGACAGAATTTAGGTCACATTGCCGCTTTGATTCCTTCTACACTCATGCTGCAAAACACTGCCAGCTCAGACAATGCTGTGAAAATTGGAACAAGTTGAAACTGGGATAAAGGACACAGGCCTCCGCACAACACATAAGGATGCTTGATCAAATAAGCGAAACCCATCCTGGATATTCAACTGAAGAGTAATCTAGCAACTGTAAGAGCTCCACTTCAAAATGAAACTGATATAGCAATACTACAACATGCAAACACAGACTAATGCTACATGTAGAATACTGATACATAAAATAAAGAGGAATGTAATAGGATTATATAAGGACATTTTATTCGGACCACCAATACATTTGCATGGAGAGAAAGATATATTAGATACATTACAAATTTGATGCTCCTTCACTTCTGGAATTTGGTTAATACATTCAATTTCTATGACACAACATTTTACACAACAAGTGTGTGTATTACATTCAATACTCAAACTTGAAGGACAAACAGATGGTTATGTAAAAAGAATAACCTGTACTACGTAGTCATGTAGTTTGTGGCGGTCTTCTTTATACATTTTCCTTATACTAAGATCTTGGTTTGTTCCATCAGTCTTCCCTGAGAGATTCCTTTGGGAAAAAAATGTTCATGGAAAATAAGGTAAAGAGTAAGAGTAAGAGTAAGAGTCTTTATGAGCCTATGGTTCAAAAGTTTGGGGTTGGTAAGATTTAAGGGGAAAAAAAAAAAATTAATAGTTTTGTTCAGCAAGGATGCATTAAATTGATCAAGCGTAATCAAACAATCTTTTTCAAATAAATGCTCTGACTTCTTTAAACACTGATTAAAAGAAATGTTTTTTACATTTTACAATATATTCAAAGAGAAAACTGTTGTAATAATGTTTTAGAATATTACTGTTTTATTGTATTTTTCATCAAATAAATGCTGCCCTGGTGAGCAGTATCAAATTTTTATGTTGTGGTAATCACGGTATACTGAATTACCACAATATTGAAATATGATGCAAAAATGTTGCCATAATACAGTATAACTGGTTTAACTGGGTTTTTTCCCTAATAACAAAAAGAACTGAACATTTAAATACAATGAAGCAATACACAAAAATGTATAAATCAAACAACTGTTTCAAGCAGATTAAAGTGCAAAAGAATTATAAAGAACAGGAGGTCACACTTTAAAATAAGATCTCATTAGTTAACCTTAGTTTATCCATTAACATTAAAGGGTTACTCCACCCCAAAATGAAAATTTTGTCATTAATCTCCTACCCCCATGTCGTTCCAAACCCGTAAAAGCTTTGTTTGGCTTCGGAACACAATTTAAGATATTTTGGATGAAAACCGGGAGGCTTGTGACTGTCCCATTGACTGCCAAACAATTAACACTGTCAAGACCCAGAAAAGTATGAAAGACATCGTCAAAATAGCCCATCTGCCATCAGTGGTTCAACCGTAATTTTACGAAGCTACGAGAATACTTTTTGTACGCAAAGAAAACAAAAATAACGACTTTATTCAACAATTCGTCTCCTCTGCGTCAGCGTAGCGCCATTTTGGAGAGTATACTTTTCAATATACTTTTCAAAAACAGAGTAGTGCAGCTGCTTTGTTCATGGGGTTTCCAGGGTAACGGCTGCATTTCTGCTGTTCCATCAGCGCCATCTGCTGTCAGAGCAATAGTGCATTTTCATTCAGCGAATTTACTTCACTCATTCCGCCATGCGCTTCTCATCTGTGTTGGGCTTGTTTACATCAGAGTGTGCATGCCTCTTTGACGCAGCATACAGCGGTGTTGTGCATATTCTTAAAATGCATTCCATAAAAAGAATCTGTAATAAATAATTATTCACGGTATTTTGAAGTGCCCATGATATGCTTTATCGTTAAATATTGTATTACCGAACACCGGCACATGAATCTTTCCTATCCCCAGCTTTCGAACGATAACATACAAATTAAGATTTGCACTGAAATATGCTCTGCTCATCTTTCAGGAAGAGACCCAATGAAAATGAATACACAAAGAAAACACTTCATGTGATTGGACTAGCAGATTAAAGGTTAATTAGTTAAACACTTTGCTTTTAACTTGACACCGGCTTTTAAAACCTGGTCTAAAACAGCTAGAAAAAACATGACCGCACTCCCAACAAAACAAAAGACAAATTCACTGAAAATCCCAAAGACACGCAGTCCTTAACCTCACCATACTGGACACAGAAGAGCTTGAAGTGGGTTCTCATGGCTGCCTGCCAAAGCATGTGAGGCCTGATTACTCTAAGTTCTTTCTCTTTAGCCTGTTGATTTGACTGCGCAGGTTATTACGAGCAATTCACACAACCCCGCAGAGTTTCGCCAACAGCAACATCGCTCAATAAATGCCAGCCAACCACAACAGCTAGTGCTCTGCCCTCGAATCTAGCGCATATCTCCCTCAAGGCAGAGGCTGTTCCCTTTTGAATATTCCAGCAAATCCCACTTCCACATTTCTCAGGCGAATCAGACCACCTCGGCAAGAATGAGACCTCCGATCTGAGATATTATCTTGGCTATTCTAAGGCGATTCAGTTGCACATCACAGAGAAACGGCTTTCCAAAATCAGCGCATAAAAACTCAGGAAAATGGGTCAACACCCTTTCCCTCTCGTTTCTCATCATCACTGCATAAAAACATTTGCGATTGAGTGGGAAATGTGGCTTAAAGTGGGAATGCGTTTCACAGAATTGAAGATAAGAGAGGTTAAAACAGTAAAAATATATGCAGCAATTCTCTTCACATTTTAAAGTGAAGATAAGTGGTACCTTAATGTGACTGCAAGAGTGCAACTGCACCTGTAAACAATACAGAGTGAAATTAGAAGGAGAAAAAGGCTCTCTGATTGGCTCTCACAACCTGCTGTCTAAGAGTGATTTGATGAGACACCTGCATGAGGAAAGTCAGACTACTGAGAGTCAAAGGCGCACTGCATTATTTAAATAAAGAAAAAACAACTGATATTTAAGCCAGAGTCTCTTTCAGTAACTTTGGAAAGGCACCAACAGCCTCAGCGGTGTTAAATCAATGATTAATGTGGTAATGGCTGGAGTATATTGTGTAAATGTGATTAGTCATGGGAATGCTGCACTATTAGCACCTCTAACAATGAGCCCCTTCAGCCTCGATCCACTTGATTTAAAGTTGTTCAAGATGTGCAAACAAAATGAGTTTAATCTAAAAGTTGGCATTCAAAGGCGCACTTTGAACCTCAATCATCGGGTATGGGAGTGTTGCAATTGCCGTGGTAGACGTGCACTGGCCCATCGCAGTGGTAGTACAGCTGGAAGACGTCACCATACCCGTGTTCCCTCCACCATGTGCAAAGCTGTCGGTTCCAGCCACAGGACAGTGGGTAAAATAGTTCCTTGTGCTCCATCCCGATCATCGTGAAGAAATCCTGATCACCCAGGTGGCCCCGGAAGTGGTATTTCTCCGCAAGGCGAGCCACCCGCTCGGGCTTCAGAAGCTGGTTGTATAAGGTAGAGTGCCGCATGGCGTCGAGGTTCAGAAGCATTACGCCGCTGTTGAAGCCCGGCAGACCGTCTGGTAGAGGGTCACCCACACGGGACTTGGGATTCTCTTTGCGGTACTGCCAGAAAGCGTGCCTACGACACAAAGAGAAGACAATGCAAAGAAGAATTTAAGCAAAGAATCATAGCTTTACTATACATAAATTTACAGACGTGAACAAACCCATAACATCACCACATAACCTGCCCCACACTCTACTACAAACATGACACATTAACTTGTGCAGCTGGTTAAAGAGAGGTGTGCTATTTTTTTGTAATTGATTTTTATCCTTCCAGCCTATATATATATATATATATATATATATATATATATATATATATATATACACACACACACATATATACAGGTGCTGGTCATGTAATTAGAATATCATCAAAAAGTTGATTTCACTAATTCCATTCAAAAAGTGAAACTTGTATAATGTATACATTCAATCCACACAGACTGATATATTTCAAGTGTTTATTTCTTTTAATTTTGATGATTATAACTGACAACTAATGAAAACCCCAAATTCAGTATCTCAGAAAATTAGAATATTACTTAAGACCAATACAAAGAAAGGATTTTTAGAAATCTTGGCCAACTGAAAAGTATGAACATGAAAAGTATGAGCATGTACAGCACTCCTTTTGCCTGAATTACTGCAGCAATGCGGCGTGGCATGGAGTCGATCAGTCTGTGGCACTGCTCAGGTGTTATGAGAGCCCAGGTTGCTCTGAGTGGCCTTCAGCTCTTCTGCATTGTTGGGTCTGGCGTATCGCATCTTCGGTCATCACCTCTATGATTTATGGGGTTAAGGTCAGGCTGCTTGTTGCCAATTAAGAACAGGGATACTATGGCTCTAAACCAGGTACTGGTAGCTTGGCACTGTGTGCAGGTGCCAAGTCCTGTTGGAAAATGAAATTCTGCATCTCCATAAAGTTAGTCAGCAGCAGGAAGCATGAAGTGCTCTAAAACTCCTGGTATACGGCCATGTTGACCTTGGACCTCAGAAAACACAGTGGACCAACATCAGCAGACATGGCACCCCAAACCATCACTGACTGTGGAAACTTTATACTGGACCCTCAAGCAACGTGGGACTGTGCCTCTCCTCTCTTCCTCCAGACCTCTGGGGACCCTGATTTCCAAAGGAAATGCAAAATTTACTTTCATCAGAGAATGAGCAACTTTGGACCACTCAGCAGCAGTCCAGTCCTTGTCTTTAGCCCAGGCGAGATTCCTTTCTGACGCTGTCTGTTGTTCAAGAGTGGCTGACACAAGGAATGCGACAGCTGAAACCCATGTCTTGCATACGTCTGTGCGTAGTGCTTCTTGAAGCACTGACTAGCTGTGAGTCCACTTTGTGAATCTCCCCACATTTTTGAATGGGTTTTGTTTCACAACTCTCTCCAGGGTGCGGTTATCCCATGTTTGTACACTTTTTCTACCACATCTTTTTCCTTCCCTTCGCCTCTCTATTAATGTGCTTGGACACAGAGCTCTGTGAACAGCCAGCCTCTTTTGCAATGACCTTTTGTGTCTTGCCCTCCTTGTGCAAGGTATCAATGGTTGTCTTTTGGACAACTGTCAAGTCAGCAGTCTTCCCCATGATTGTATATATATATATATATATATATATATATATACACACACACACACACACACACATACATACAACAAATGCAATTAATATAATAATAATAATAATAATAATAATAATAATAATAATAATATGTAATGAAAATACTATTTATAAAAACGTGTTTTTAAAATACAAATTACAAACATATGTATTTCAAAATAAAATAAAATAAAATAAAATAAAAATAAGGCAATGGAGGAAAGACCCAAGCCACATATAGCAATCAGAAGGGACTTTTGACATCCTAGCAACCACCTAGCAATGCACTTACAACCACTCAGAACACCTATGCAACTGCATAGTATTATTTTTGCAACAATTCTGGGCCAAAATATGATTCTACTCATGTTTTTGTTCTCAACCTGAAGTAAAAAAAAATACATTAGAAGAACAATCGTTGTTGCATAAATCACAGAAAATTAAAAAAGAAAAGCATTCTTTTTTTCTTAGCTGTTCTACAACAGACAACCAAAACCCTCAGTTCTGCGTGAACAATTCTAAAATAGTTAAAAACTGAATAGACAAAATGTGTATTCATAAAAATACCTCTGAAATACATAGACAGTCAAGCTGGAAACTGAAATATTAAATCTTGAGCCTTCAACATGGCTGTAAGCTTGAGGTGAACTCAACTTATGTGGCTTGTGGCAAATCCTGAAAATGTCTAGCATGTTTTTTGAGTGAAAAGAGATTTAGTGGAGATGCAGCATGCGGGCAGGTTAAGTCCAAGACCACGCACTGCTCTTAACGAAAACCGTGGAGTGCTGAAACCAAGCTTATTCAAAGTAGCTTTGATCCATCAAGTCAATGCCCCCTGCAGGGAATTCCTCAGAGGTTCTCCTGAAGTTCATAGATGCTCTCTTGCTTTTAAAAAGCCCAAGCTGGGTTGGAAACAACAAAGAGATTTCTGAAGCTGCTGCTCCTGGACTGTTCATTTGACAGCAGGAGAACAGAACCAGACAGGATGACACAAACTTGAAGCTTTTATCTTTCTCCCTGAGACTCCAATTTAGTGCAACTCCAGTCCATAGGAGCATTTTGGAGAGAATTCTTGCTCAAAACAACAGGAGCACAGGTAAAAAAGAACATGACGACAACACTAACTCAGAGGGCTCTGTCGGCGCTTTGATGGACTTTGATGGACTATCTTCAAAGAACTTCCTGTTCCTCTAAAGAAGTCTTTCCATAAAGTTAAGGTATAAAATCATTAGCTTAATCTTTTGTATAAAGGCTTGTTCTGCGCATTTTATTTTTTAAAACGCACATAACAAATTTGCATATGCAGTACTAAGGTGCAAAAGACAAGGGACACTGAGGGACACTGAAGTGACAGTTCATTAAATGGAAATTTAATCAACGTTTGCTCACCCTCATGTCATTTCAAACCTGTATGACTTTCTTACGTGGAACACACAATATGAAATTGGAGGAGTCCAAAAGTTTCAAAATGGACAAAAAAAGCAACACAAGAGTAAGGCTACAACTAACAATTATTCTGGTAAGCGATTCATTTATTATTTAATTAATAATAATATCTAATAAAAAAAATACATTAATAATTGCATTTTTATTTTCTGTATTTAAAGTTATTCTACATCCTGGCCAATATTCCGCTGCAAACATTGCAAAAATTAAATAACTACACAGCACAAAAATAAATAATATTTATTATAAATAATAAAGAAATACAAAGTATATATATGTGCATGTTTTAAGTTTAAATCAAATAATATATGATAAAGTAAAACAAACCAACAAATGTTAAATGGACTACTTTTTCTTTTTTTGTCCTTGCTCACTGTCTCTTTACTGGATAAGACCAGCAAAATGATTGCTGAACTAAACATATTTAATGTTCCACAGAACAAAGTCATACTGGTCTGCACTGACATGAGAAACTTAAGACATGATTATTTTGATGTGACCTATTCCTTAGATAAAGATGAATGCAGCCTCAATCTAAGCCCTAAAACCTGCAAAAACAAGCATATTTCTAAAGCAGTGACACTTCTGTGCATCTCTTTGCCTTTAATTCCAGCACCTGCGGATCTGAGGTGGCATGACACGGAATATTTAGGCCACCCTCTGAAAGTCTTCTTCTAATTAAATATTCATGAGGAGAGACAGCACTCTGAAAAATGCTGCATGTCAGATGTAAGGGCATGGCTGAGGCGCTTTGGGTCAAGAGGAGCGTGTGCCTGGGCCATCCCTAATGAGCAAAGCTTCAGAAAGATCCCAATTATTGCTGCGTTATTCAGTCTTTAAATGGAATCTGTGAAGTCGGAGTAGAAAACAGCGGGTGTCACCACGCAAACGCGCATCAACAGTGTGGGTTGAGACAGCAGAGTGGCAGCTTCCTGTGTCGTCTCTTCAGCTCAGCATCGGTACTTTAACACAAACAACTTTTGCCTGCTGTTTAACGGCCTCCTCCATAAACTCCAGAGGAATGTCAGATGGCACTTCCACATTTCATGCCTAGTTTTAGTGTCTTTTTTTTTTACAAGTGGCAAGACCTATTTGTCTGTTTGAGAGGATGTACGTGCTCTGCAGCACAAATCTAGAGGAATTCGTCACCATTAACAACTGGATGGTGTTTTGCTGTACATAATGACTCCGGAAAGGAAATGCGTTAATAATGGCATTGTGCAAACAAGTACAGTATACAATGGTATTTTTCCAATTAAAAAAAATTTGGAAAATATTATTTAAACACTTTAAGCCTAATGTGTAATGCATTATAAAAATAGCTTTAAATTAATTAATTATGTCTTGTAATGCACCTTATAATGCATTGTACAGTCTCATGAATAATTGTAACCACAGTTAATACATTATAACACTTATCAATTCATTGTTACACTATGCATTTTAAATTCGGTTGTAATTATTTACGACAAGATGTAATGTATTACAAAGCACATTATGAATAATTATGATGCATTATAGCCTTTAATAACCCTTTATAATGCATTATACATAAAGGCTTTAAGTACCTATTATTTAATTGTATGCATTACATTAAATGCTAACTATAAAAACAGCATCAGAAAATACAGCTTTTTTTTAAAAAAAAATTTACTTTTAAAATGCTAGGCATTTGCAAGGGTGTTCTGGGTGGTTGTACAGCAAGATACAAATCAAAGTTTAATATTTAGGAGTTAGCATTTTGTTCAAATCCCTAACTGAAAGTACGCACAACAGTGAAGCTACTCTTAGGAAACACCACTAACAAGGCAATACTTTCCACTGCATCTTAGCGGCTAATAGGTCCAGTGAGCTTTTACACATGAAATAAACATTTCCTTTAAATTGTTTCATTCTGGAAAGAGCCTAGAATATGACAGCATTATGTGCTTATAAACAATCCATTTTTTAAGTCAAAAGCCAGAAATAAAAATTGCGGTTTAAAAATTCATATAGTATGAGAGCTACTGCAGAGAAAATACCATGTGGCTTGTGTGCAAAAGAGCTACTCACCTGACACAACAGCACACAGCAATCAGCTGCTCAGTGCCTGACTATTTCAAAGCTTTCTCCTTTATTAAAAATAAATTTAATGCCAGTGGATTTGGTTTTTAGTACCAGTGTGAAAACCACAGGCACCCACTGTGACAGAAAGGAGGCCGTTTTAGTTGTCAGAACAGTTTAAGATGTCCTGTCACTAGGGATGCACCGAATGTTCGGCAACCTAAATTGTTCGGCCGAAAAAAGAAAAAAAAAAAAAAAAAAAAATTGCTCTTTTGGTGTTCGGTGAATAAGTGAAATGACAGAATAAACTGTATCAGGACAAATGACATGACGCGATCAAACAGAGGCACGCACTAATGCAGCAAACACGTCTGCAGTGTGAAAGTATTTAAAATTGTCAGAGAAAGACACAAAAATCATTACAAGAACGAAACACTGACAGCGAGAGACTGCTTAGTGCTGCATCTCATGTCTCCGATGAGAAGAGGAAGAAGTGGTTGATGCTGGTTATTATGATGATTGAAATCGTGAAATGGCCTTAAATGATTAGTGAATAAACTGCAGAATGTTATGTTTTCTAATAAACGCACAAATTGCATGTATTCAAACAGCGCAGCACGAGCTCGTGGCGCCAGGGTTCAAAGTCCAAAGCGCTGAAACACTTTTACTCGTCAGTTGCTCAGTAACATTTTTATTAATTTTTTAAAAGGCATGTGACAATGCAATACCAAAATTCGTCCAAATTCGATCCAAATTCGTAATGAGAATCATTTATAGATCTGTTGTCAACAAAAAGAAGCACTGAGATCTTCCTGCGGGTTTCTGCCAAAATAAAAGCTAAAGCAACAACTCCATCAACATTCATAAATGTTAGAATTGTAATTTTACTGTTGTTCTGTAGAATAAAATAAAAAGTAATAATGAAAATAATAATTACCCTACAACAGCTCTATTAATACATTTTCCAATTATATTCACACATAGTGGTCAAATTGGAATCTGTAATATATTCTAATGTTTTAAAAGAATTCTCTTCTGCTCAGCAAGACTGCATTTATTTGTACAGTAAAAAAATACAAGCCTGATTCAAGAAAGAGGTCTCAAATGGCCAAAAAAATATTATTTTACCAACTTATTAATTTTAAGTTAAATTGTGCTTTGTTGGTATAATGTGTCTGATAGAAATGTTCACTGTTAAGTAAATATTTTTAAATTGTTGTTTTGTAATTGATTTTCTTTATTTGAAAGGCAGGAAAAAACTGTAAAAAGCACATGTTGGCTATTTAATTTATGGAATTGTTTAAAAAAAAAAAGAAAAAAGAAAAAAAAAAAAGGCAAAATAGATTGGGGCGGGGGGGGATGCAAAAAACCGTGTTCAGTATTCGGCCTTCGGCCCAGTGTTTCATTTTGTTCGGCTTCAGCTTTGGCCAAGAATTTTCATTTTGGTGCATCCCTACCTGTCACTATCAAACACACTTTTCTGACAACATTTGAATATTTAATTAAATATGCAAATTTACAAGAATAAATTTTAAAAAATGCAATGTTGCTGGTTTGACAAATTCACTAAGTACAGACTGCTGCTTAGCACTCACCCTGTTACTTTACATTGCTAACTCAAAGTTTCACCTTTTCCGTGTTTAAGTATGACTTTTTCCATGTTTAAAAGCTATAATTGGGTGGCCGGCGCATGTAACAACCCAGTAAACGTAAATAACAACAACCCAGTACATTTTTTTGGTTAGCCTTTCTCTGCAAAGCTTGTGAAGAGCTGCTCAGATTTCGCTCCTCCCACAACTAGAAAGGGATCTCATTATAATATTACCAGCCTTTAATCTCCATGTTTCCACCATTTCGCCATGTTTTTTGAAATGGCGAAAGTTCGAGCAAAGCATGCTAACTGTTCTGTCTTTGGCTGCACTGACGAGCACAGAACACTATTTAGAGTCCCAGCCTCAGAGGAGACAAGACAGCAGTGATTTATTGATCTATTTACGGTATATTACGCTGCTGCCGCACAGATCTGATATAAACGTGATTTCTTTCCCAGCTGTTTACCTTCACAGACAACCAACTGTTTATGTAACTCATGTAAAACATACATAAAAAACATAAACTTGTATGTACTTGACAGTTTAAGCACAATAAGAATTGAAAGAGAACTTAGATTAGTACTCACATGCGTGTGACAGCTGCTTTCTGTGCGCGTGCTTCGGATGTGTGCACTTAGAAAATCATATATCAGAAGTTCAAACTAATATGGTTCAAAACCCATGATTTCAGCACCATAGACATGACAATCAAAAACAAACAGATGTTTTTTTGTTTTGTTTTTTTAGCAGAGTATCCTGAGGAACGAGCTGTAAAGGCACAGACCTATTCTGGAAAAGGAGGTGGGGAGAGAGCTCATTTGCATTTAAAGAAACATGCGTGTTTCTGCTTCCACTCAAGATCTGCATGTTTAAAATGTTATAACTGTTCTGTGACTTACATTACATATTACATATACACTTGAGACTTATATTACATATTGTAAAAAGGGGCATAGTAGAGGGTATGCATGTGACGCCACCATCAGCTGAAGTGACTGCGGTTCTGCCCACTGAGTGGCAAAAAGACTGAATGGCAGCATTGGTTTTCAACATGAACGCTGCGACAGAACACACAAAACACATCTAAAACGAGAAAGAGATTTGCAATTGACTGTACAAATAGATTTGACAAGAAATCTGAGGTATATTTTTACAGACTGCCGAAAGCTACAGAAAAGATAAGCAAATAAACCGCTGCAATTCACAGAAACAAATGGACTCCAGGCAGCGAAACACGGATTTGCAGTTATCATTTTATGTTAATATGTTGAATTTTGCTGTAAAAGCATACCCTATATATTGTATTGTTACATTCTGACAACTCAATTAAATATTTACCAGCTTATATTCTGCATAACTGTTTTTAAATGAACACTGGCAAAAACTATGTAAGTTTTTGGGCTGGACGATATGACGATTTATATAACATTGATAACAGCGATCACCTGGATTTAGACCAACCTATTTTGTATTTAAAAAATGCGTTCACAGGCTAATTTGCTTTATGTATTTCCCTGGCGTCGAAATCAGGCATAAATGTCAGATTACTCGCTGCATGTGAGCATCCATGGACCACTGGATATTTGGTAAGATGTAAAGAACACTATATCGAGTCCAACAACCTTTAGTTTAAACTGATAATCGTTTCTTTAACTCGCGTTTTCGCAGTTTCCCCTATTAAATCCATCCTTACAGCAGGCTCTTTTGCCACTCAGTCTAGCTGAGGGCGCATGTTCCAGCAGGAAATTGACGTCAATGCATACCCTCTATAGGTCTCCCTTTAACAAAATGGAGATGTTTTCAAATATTCCAATCCAACTGTCTGCGACTTTAGGGGTGGTTTACAGTCAGAGCAGCCTGTAAGGCAATGTCTGAGGCAGTTTTCTTTCATCTTCTCATCTTTTTCGCCATTTGTCCTCAATCATTTGAGGATGTCTGTGCCTCACCAGTCTGGAGTTTCTGCATGCACCTGACACTGAGAAATGATCTGCTATTGGCCTCAAGCAAAGGAAGTCAAGCACCTATTTGAAATGTCAAAAAGCAGCTCTCAAAAATGAAAGAACCACCTGTGCTGAGCTCTTTGTGTTTTACATTCACAGAAAGTGCCAAAAAACAGGTTCAGAAACGAAAACTATATATATATATATATATATATATATATATATATATATATGTGCGTGTGT
>JAFVLL020015825.1:0-37029 GCA_021397915.2 Tor tambroides | reverse complement strand
ATTCCATATAGCTAAAGCTGTAAAGCCAACTCCTTGTTACAAATATGGTAGAACCATCACTTCTACCACAAAAGACTGCTTTATAAATAATCTTCCTGACTTATCTCAATTCCTCAGCATATCCAATAGCTCAGAACAACTTGATGATGTAACAGAAACTATGGACTCTCTCTTTTCTAGCACTTTAGATACGGTTGCTCCTTTACGCTTAAGGAAGATTAAGGAAAAGAGTCCAACACCGTGGTATAATGAGCACACTCGGGCCCTAAAGAGAGCAGCCCGGAAAATGGAGCGCAGCTGGAGAAAAACAAAATTAGAGGTATTTTGTATTACTAGGTGGAAAAATACTCTCTCCTACAGGAAAGCCTTAAAACTGCTAGATCTGCTTACTTTACGTCTCTTTTAGAAGAAAACAAACACGATGCCAAATATTTATTCAATACAGTGGCTAAATTAACAAAAAATATAACATCAGCAGGTGCAGACATTACCCAGCAGCACAGTAGTAAATGATTTTATGAACCACTTTACTTCCAAGATCGAAACTATTAGAGATAAAATTGTAGCCATGTAGCTGTCAGCCACAGTATCATATCAGATAGTACGCTATAAATCCCCTGAGGAACAATTCCACTCATTCTCTTCCATCGGAAATGAAGAATTGTATAAACTTGTTAAATCATCTAAACCAACAACCTGTATGTAACAACCTTGTTCAGTCTAAGCTCCTAAAAGAGGTGCTTCCAGAAGTAATAGATCCTCTTCTGAATATTATTAACTCATCATTGTCATTAGGATATATCCCAAAAACCTTTAAACTGGCTGTTATTAAGCCTTTCATTAAAAAAAAAACTCAACTTGACCCGAAAGAATTAATTAATTACAGACCAATTTCGAATCTCCCTTTTCTGTCAAAGATATTAGAAAAAGTAGTATCATCACAACTATGTTCCTTCTTAGAGAAAAAATTATATATGTGAGGATTTCCAGGCAGGTTTTAGACTGTATCATAGTACTGAGACTGCTCTCATTAGAGTTACAAATGACCTGCTTTTATCATCTGATCATGGTTGTATCTCTCTATTAGTGCTACTGGATCTTAGCGCTGCATTTGACACTATCGACCACAACATTCTTTTAAATAGGCTAGAAAATTATGTTGGCATTAGACCATGCCATGTTGTGCACTGGCATGGTTCAAATCGTACTTATCTGACCGCCATCAATTCATGGCAGTAAATGAAGAGGTATCATACCAATCACAAGTGCAGTATTGAGCACCTCAAGGCTCAGTATTTGGCCCCTTACTTTTCACAGTTTACATGTTACCCTTGGGAGATATCATTAGGAAACATGGTGTTAGCTTTCACTGTTATGCTGATGATACTCAGCTCTATATTTCTTCGCGACCCGATGAAACTTACCAATTTGCAAAACCAACGGAATGTATAGTTGATATCAAAAACTGGATGACTAGCAATTTCTTACTGCTAAATTCTGAAAAATTCTATTGGACCAAAAACTTTTGCATGTAATAACTTAGATCACTGTCTAATACTTGATGGCTGCTCTGTAAATTCTTCGTCATCAGCCAGGAAACTAGGCGTACTTTTTGATAGCAAACTTTCCTTCAAAAAACATGTTTCTAGCATTCGTAAAACTGCATTTTTCCATCTTAAAAATATATCTAAATTTCGACCAATGCTCTCAATGTCAAATGCACAAACATTAATTCATGCGTTCATGACCTCGAGGCTAGATTATTGTAATGCTTTATTGGGTGGTTGCTCTGCACATTTAATAAACAAACTCCAGCTGCTTCAAAATGCAGCAGCTAGAGTTCTTACTAGAACCAGGAAGTATGACCATATTAGCCCGGTTCTGTCAACACTGCACTGGCTCCCTATTAAACATCGTATATATTTTAAGATCTTGCTAATTACCTATAAGGCCCTGAATGGTTTGGCACCTCAGTATTTGAGTGAGCTCTTATCACACTATAGTCCTTCACGTCCGCTGCGATCTCAAAACTCTGGCCATTTGATAATACCTAGAATATCAAAATCAACTGTGGGCGGGAGATCATTTTCCTATTTAGCGCCCAATCTCTGGAACAATCTACCTAACGCTGTTCGGGAAGCAGACACACTCTGCCAGTTTAAATTTAGATTAAAGACCCATCTCTTTAACCTTGCTTACACATAATACACTACCGCATTTCTATAATTCAAATCCGTGAAAGGATTGTTAGGCTGCATTAATTAGCTCAACCGGAACCGGGAACACTTCCCAAAACACCCGATGTACTTGTTACATCATTAGAAGAATGGCATCTATGCTAATATTAGTCTGTTTCTTTCTTATTCCGAGGTCACCATAGCCACCTAGATCCAGACTGTATCCAGATCAGACGGTCACTGCAGCCACCCGGATCCAGTCCGTATCCAGATCAGATGGTGGATCAGCTCCTAGAGATGACCTCTACATCCCTGAACGTCAGCGGAGGCCAGGACAATTAGATGAGCCCCAGAGACTGATCCCCAGTGAAGACCCTGTCTCCTAGACGGCCATCGGGACAAGACCACAGGAACAAGATGAGTCCTTTGTACAATCTGACTCTGCTGCAGCCTAGATTTAAACTGCTAATTTTGTCTGGCCAGAGGAGAATGACACTATTTTGACACACTATTTCCCCATCTAAATACTGTAAAGCTGATATAAAGCCACCCAGCTTTATATCAAGCTTAAGTAAAGCTACTTTGACACAATTTGCATTGTTAAAAGCGCTATACAAATAATAGTGACTTGTCTTGACTTTTCTAGAGCTTTTTCTGTGTCATCTGTGGTATGTCCAGCTTGATGAATTACTACTAGATCTAGCTCTCTTATCAGATTGTAAATTTCCTTCCACAGCTCACTGTGCAGAACAGGTTTTTCATTAAATTTTGCATGACCATTCTGTGTCCAAATGTCAGTCCCTCCAGGATTTTGCGATTTTGCGATCGCTGAATTTATCACAAAATCAAGCAAACTCTGCAAAATTTTGCAGATCTCGCAATTTTTCTGAAATGCCGTGGATTTCCCACAGAATCGGGGCCTAGACGCTTCCTATGACGTCATGGCAACGCGCATTCACCCAAAGAAAAGCCTGCATCGACGTAGACCTCGCGTGCTGAACATGAGTACAGTTAAAAAGTCGCATTTACCTGCAAAAATTACTCCGAAAGACCGTGTAAAACAATATCCAAATGTTTTACATGAAAGTGGAGGCAAATTATTTTGCACACCATGTAATCTTGTCTTGGAACACAAAAGAAAATCATCTGTGCTCAGTCATTTTTCTTCAGCAAAACAGAAAAATGACTGCTGTGCCTCAAACAAGGCGGCAAATCACCATGACTGAAGCGACTGCATCAAGTTCTGTGGCGACTTCTGAAAGAGTTGAGGTGAGTAAATTAGTTATTAAATATAAATTAGACTTGTTGCAGGGAAACCCGATTGTGCACAGCGTAGACACGGTCCCAACACGGTTGTGTGTAAAATTCCGCTCAGTGCTGTTAGCTGATTTGGCATCGGCTTACTGTGCTTGGAACGAGTGTGTATGTGATGTTTTTAATCATCATGCATACACACCATTACAGTTATAACCATGCAATCTTCATTTATTTATTTAAGTTATTAATACCCATTATGTTGTCAGTTTAATAACATTTTGTAATCCCAACCCATCTAGTCAAAATAAAATTTTTCAATCTTAATTTTAAAAACATGAAAAAAAAGATTAATATTATGTAAACAATATGATTTGGCCACTTGTGTTTTTCAGAGAGAATATTAAAAAAATAATAAATTTAATTAATTGAATGATTAAAATTTTATGTAAAACTACATAATTTTTATTGACACAATTGCTTATTTTTGTTTGTTTTTCCAAATAAAGATTTGTGAAGACTGGGTCGCCACCTGTACTGCACTTAACATTCCACTCAGTAAAAGTGACCATCCTATTATGAGGAAATTTCTCAAGGACAGAGTGATCAATGGAGGAGCCATTCCAGGTTTTCACCAGCTCCAAGAGCGGTATGTTGGAGCATTATATCACAAGGAAAAAGAAGAACTGAAGCTGCATCTTGCTGGAAAACCTGTTGCTGTGATTTTTGATGAGACGCCAGATATAGAGGGGAGATGTGTGCTGAACATTCTTCTTGCTCCACTGGAGAAGGATGAATCTGGTAGAATTTTGGCCTACCTTGCAGACACTGTTTTTCTTGAGAAGTGTAATCATTCCACTGTATCCATGGCTGTTGTGAATTGCCTTCAAGAATACAGCATTTCCAATCAAGACGTCATTGTGTTTGACACTGATAATGCTGCCTACATGAAGAAGGCTTTTGTTGCTGCACTTCAGTCACTGTTTCCGAACTCCTTGCACATAACGTGCATGGCCCACATCATGAACCTCATCGGGAGTGCTTTTCGTAAACCATTTCACCAGCTGAACAATTTCATGCGAAGTTGGTCCCAGATGTTTTACCAGGCTGGAGCACGTAAACGAAGATATCTTTCATTCCTCACCAAAAAGCTGCCAGCAGGAAAGAAGGCCACCATGGCTCCAAATCCAGTTGGGACACGCTGGAACGCATGGTTTTCAGCGGTACAGTATCACTCAGAGCACTTTGGACTTTACAAGGAGTTCATAGAGTTGGAAATGGAGGTAGGTCTAAATCAAATAAATGTTCACGTAGAAGATAAAATACAAGTAAAAATTATTCTTTGTTGACCCATAATAGATGTCTTTTAGCAACACATAAACAGAATTCAATTTATAGATAAAAACATAAGTTCTTATCTATAAATAACATTATTGTCAACATTGTATGCTTGGTCTCATTCTTGCGCTCTTTCTATTTGTGTTTTTCATTCCCAGGTGTGTGGCAGAAGTTCACCGCCATCGGTGGAGAGAGTTCATGAGGTACTTCAAGACACAAATCTGGCTCGATCTCTGAATGCCCAGATCCTCATCATGTCTGACAAGTGCAAAGTCATCCTCCAGCTTCTAAACATCTTCCAGAGCAGATGTCCAGTGACTACAAAGATCTTCAATTACCTGGAAGATTTGCACGTCATCTTTGAAGCCAGTAAGGAGCTACTGTATGAGGCATGCGCCCAGTATTTTGAGAAGCTTGAACTCACATTTGCTGTCAAAACTCAGATTCTTGACACAGTCAGTCAGGCATACACCAATGCAGAAGATAAACTCAGCAAGTACATGGCAGATGGGCAACCAGCAATAAGGTTTCTTCAGGAGGTCAGGGTGTTTGACCCTTGTAACATTGCATTAATGAGTGACAGTGTATCGAGTTACAAGGCCATTCCACATTTCAGTGATGTGCCACAAGATGAACTTTCTTCTTACTTGACAAATCTGGGGCCAGCAGCACTCAAAGCTTCATCATCTGGAGTGGTGGATTTGGATGTGTTCTGGGCTGGCCTACATGAGAGATTACCTGCTCTGAGTACCTTGGCCAAACGATACAAAGATGCTGTCTCGAACTCAGCAGATGCTGAGAGAAGCAACAGCATCTACAAGCTGGTGTTGTCAAGCCGAAGGAGGTCAACTACTAACGAAAATCTCAGAGCTTTGGTTTTCTTGTATTACAACCAACGGCTCAAAGTGGAGCTTTTGAGAGAGAGGAAATTGAGGATGATTCGGAAGATTTTGATCTTTGAGCTGTAACGCACATTTTATACAGATATATGGATACAAGTATTTTTTTCACATACAGTATCCTTTATCTATAGTGTGGAGATGATGCATTGCTTGCATATGTTAATGCATTGGTTGCATTTTTTTCTTTATGATGCACTGTTGGCATCCTGGTAATATAATGCATTGTTTGCATTCGTTACGTTCATGCATTGTTGGCATGCTCTAAAACTGATGAATAGCTAGTGTTCTGTTAAACTGCAAAAGACAGATTCTTGTAAAAGACTAGTGGGCACTTTAAATTTACTGATTTATTTATTTATCATTTTATGTTAAGTTAATGAGTTTCACTGATAGTTATTTGGTTACATTTGAAATGTTGAAATTAATTTATTTATCAGTATTATTTTATAAGTTACAGAGCCCAATAGTTCTTGAGGTCTAAATGTAATAAAAAAAAATGTAATAAAGACTGTTGTCTGTGGTATACTTTTACTGCAAATCAACACAAAAATGCCGCAAATATTGCCGCAAATTTAAAGAAAAGCCACAGCAAAATCAGTCAGTTTAGGCCGCAAAAATCAGGAAAAAGTCCCGCGAAATCCCGGAGGGACTGAAATGTCTAAGTTCTCATTTAAACTTGTTTCAACATATTTGCTATCTGTTATTAAAATAACTTGTTTAGCTCTTATCTCTTTTAATTTAATAGAAGTTTTTAAAACAGCCAGAAGTAGTCCTTATGATGCACCATATGTCAAAATTTGAGATCCATAGTTGGAAACCATCATATGTGGAATTCCGTCCGGTAATAAAACCATAAATGAAGTCCTGAAGAATGTTTTTTGTGTTTTTATGGTCCATTTTGAACATCCGGTAGGGTTTTTTGCCCCATCTGTGGTCCGGGGGAGGAATCCTGTTGCATTCCGAGGCTAGACAAATAGATCTTGGACATTTCTGTGGAAAATCAGAAAAGAGTTGTGAAATACATAGACATGGATGTCTTATACTCACCTAAAACTCCCGAGAAGGAATGGTCGATATCAAAAATAAGTAGACAATTTTAACAGATCATGAGAAAATATCACAATATGTATGTGCACACACATATAATCTGATGGTTGTACAAAAAGGATTTAAATAACATGACTAACAATGAATTGAAAATAAAACAATAAATAAAGAAATAAAATCCCCTTACATTTTTTTCTTTGAGAAAAAGAAAGTTTTCCTCGTGCGAGGATGAGCATTCTCTTTCGAATGAATGATTTAAGTTAGAAATCTTTCTTTGAGTTTTCTTTCTCTCTCTCTCCTTCTCTCTGTATGGGAGATGTGAGAAAAAGAAGGATGAGCAATAACAGAATAAATCTGTTAAAAAAATACAACATGTACTCTGTTGGTTGTACAAAAAATGACTAATAATGAATTGGGAATAAAACAATAAAATCCCGTTACATTTTTTCTTTGAGGAAAAAGTTTTGTCAGTCGTGCTTCAAATGAGACGCTCACAAAATGTGGTTACTTTGAGTCTGCTTGGAGCTCTCTCTCTCTTTCTCTCTCTCTCACTCTCTCTCTCACACACGGTCATTCAGTCGCCCCAAGTCTTATTCTCTTCTTTCAAATGAATATAAATAACTTATGCGATTACACATGATATAAAACAAAGCAAAACATTTACACTAGTTTTAGGTAACAAAAAATTTAGTAATGAGGAACCAACAACGTCAAAATAAGTAAAGTGGAAAAAACAAACAAAAAAAAAACGTATATAATATATAAATTAACAGGCCAAACAATAAGGGTTATTGTGGAACTCGACATGTCCGGACATGTCATTGTCATGTTTAATGGAGGCTTTCCATATTTCAATTCAATTCAATTCAGTTCAATTCACGTTAAATTTTTAATTTTTCACAAAAGAAATTGTTGCAAAAGCAGTTTCACTGAAAATTAAAGTTTCTACATTATATTTATAAACTGTTATATTCATATTTACATTATCTTAATTAATTTTATACTGTATCAACCCCTAAACCTACCCATCACAGTAAACTTTCTGCATTTTTATATTTTCGTTAACAATTTTGTATAATTTATAATTTAAAAAAGCTGTTATGCTCGGGGCAAATTTTGATCAGGTCTATCATTTGAAGTATTACTACACATCTGACTCGTGGGACACTCCATATTGTCACGGAATGTGGTTGTAGAGGTAAGCGGACAAAGAAGGAAGCTGAGTCGCAGCGAGTCGAGCTGAGTCGACTCACGCAGCTGAGTCGCAGCGTGCTTGCGTTGGCTGCGGACGGCGGGTTTGCTTTCCCCTTGGATGGAGGGCTTGGTAGAGCCGCAGACAGCGGCGTGAATTTCCCTGCGGACGGCGGGCTTGGGAGAGCCGCGGATGGCGGCGTAGAGTTTCCCGCGGACGGCGGGCTTGGGAGAGCTGCAGACGGTGGCATGCTTGTGTTCCCCGCGGACGGCGGGCTTGGGAGAGCCGCGAACGGTGCCATGAATTTCCCCGCGAATGGCGGGCTTGGGAGAGCCGCGAATGGCAGCGAGCATAATTTCCACACAAACGGCAGGCTTGGCTTCCCCGCGGATGGCGGCGGCTTTGACTTCGCCACGGATGGCGGGCTGGAGCGAGCTGTTGTCGGCGGGTTGGTTCTGGATCGGGGCAGGACACTCTCCAGACACCGGAGGATCCCTTCCCTCCAGTTGAGTCTGGTGGTGTCTGGGAGGTCCACAGTAGTTGGCCCCGATCCAGAACAGAGAGTTGAGCTTTGCGTCGTCTAGCCCCGTCCATACAGCGAGCCCGCTGAACTCTCTCGCAAACTCCAACAGCGGGAGATCTCGGCGGGCCAGGGCGGCGAAGCACTCAGCGATCTCCATTTTCAGTATTGGTCTCGGTTTCTGTCACGGAACGTGGTTGTAGAGGTAAGCACAATAAGAAGGAACCGATGAAAGGAGTCTTTAATAAACATCAACACACATATATCCGTTATATAACATTAAACCGAGACAAAGACTAGGGGAGAACTGAGGACTTATAAAGGCAGGGAACAAAAGGAACAAACGATGATTAATACAAAACAGGTGAAGAGAATAAACAATGATTAACTAATGACAGGAAACAAACTAAATGAGGGCAAAACAGAACTAAACACGTGACACATATAGGCGTAATGATTTTTTTTACTGTACAAACTGTACACCTACCCTTCACACAAAAATTTCTGTGTATACATCCATTTTTGATAAAATATTGATTGTAAGCTATCTTAATTATGAAAACTCAAATTTCATAAATCGCAAAACACAAACATGTATATTCATTATGCTAATATATTATTGTAACTCGATTTGTACTGAATACACTATAATCAGACTTTAACCATTAATATATTTTTAAGATACTGAAAATCGCAAATGTCAAAACTTCAGTGCTCCGGCGATTATATGTAACATACTGTATAAAAATAAACATTTCAAGCTAAAAAGAGACTCAAGTAACAAACTTGTTTTCTTTTTATTAAGTAACAAACATGTTACAGCAAAGCAAACCATTTATCACACATTTTAAACAAGTATTTTAGTTTTTCACTAACCACACATAAATGCTGTTTTCTCAAAAACACAAATATGTACGTTCATGCTGCTGGCATATTATTGTAGCCCAGTTTGTGCTGAATACAGTATAATCAGACTTTAGCCATTAATATGCTTTTAAGATTCTGAAAAAAACACAAATGTCAGGGACATGACAAAATTTCTACAGGGGCCCCCAAAACCCCTCAGACCCAGAGGGTTAAAGAAGGTGGTAATAAATATATAATTAAATATGACATTGTTACAAAAGCAAATCATTCGTCATACATTTTAAACATCTATTCAGCATTTATTTTTTATATTTAAGTTTATTGACATTATAAAACATGTTACTAAAGCAAATCATTTAGTATACATTTTAAACGTATTCAACATTTAAGTTTATTGACCTTATAAAACACAACATTCTCTTGTTTTAGAGAAGATAGTGATAAATGTGATTATATGTAACATACTTTATAAAAATAAACATTTACTATAGTTTTAGGTGACAATATAAAGATCGCCTTACATTTTTCTGTGAACAACAATGTCCATTCTTGGAATAAAAGATTTACAAAAATAAAACAAATGTTTTAGTTGAAATATAAACAATTCTCCTAGGTCCTCCCAGGGGTAAACTCCAAAGTGAAATGAATTCTTCAGGAGTTACAGTGCATGTGTCAAGTTAGTCTGCTAACCTTTTTTCTAAGAGAGAGTTTCCCTACTTCAGCTGATGTCCGGTGATTCTTATTTCAACTAAAGAATAATTTATATTAGATTTATTTCACATCAGTCACTTTAGTTTCTTAAAGTTTCTTATTTTAAACAATCTTCAAAGATTAATCCCCTCACACACGTAAAAAACATGTTGCCAAAGTCTTTCTGTATGTTTAAAAATAAAACTAGAAAATATTTAATTTCTTTTAAATGAATGCAAAGGAGCTTGTGTTTGTCACAGCACTGACGTATCTCTTACGTCAGTCGCGGAGTTGGTAACTCCTCATTTAAGTTGTATCTTTTAGAAAATTGAATATTTATTTCAAAGCATTGTAACGGAAGGGACTGACACAGATGGTAAGTTAAACTGGTGAGTAGTTTATTAACACAGAAGAGTGGAATCGAAGTGAAAGGCAGGATGGAGCTGACAGGTGAGTAACCAGACTTCGGATATCCTCTTGAAGATAATGCAGTAGAACGTTAATAGAATGTCTTTGTCTTACAGGAGTGGAGTGGAGTGACACACATCGAAGACGGTGATGACACACATCAGGAATCCAGGGATGAACGTAGGCCAGGAGAATAAGGAACCTCTTGAGAAGGAAGACAAATGGTAAGTAAATAGCAGGTAAGTATTTTCTAGAACTGTACTAAGACAGAGAGTCCTCTTCAAACATACGAGACCAGACGATTGTGACAACTGAATTGTGAGTCTTTATACTCTTGGAGATTGAGGTGATTGGATTAATTACAGGTGTAGGTGATCAGAGCACAGGTGAAAGTGATTAAGGTGTTGGTGTGACGCTGGAGCCTGGCCGTTCTGTGACAAGCATATTCCTCTCTGACATATCTCTGAATATCTGACATCCTGTAGCAGCTAAGATCTAGTTCGGTGTTTATTGTTGTATATGATCGTAATTTTCTGAACCAGGTCAGCGTGATAAATATCTGGGTAAACATAGAAACATGGCACCATTCAGGAAGGTCAGCAGTTCAGGTCAGCAAATGCAAGTTTTCAAACTTTTCCCCCAAAATCAAGTATTGTGCATTTGTATAACACTTACTGTTTTAAAGCATAAACTTCCTTTAAAGCTTGAATAAAAGGTTACCAAATGTAGTTTCATATCCGTTGTGTTATAACAAAGTCATTATTCGGTTCTCTTTGTTTTATAAGATTTACTTTTATTACTTCTACGAAGGTTCACAATACTTTTATAAGTCTGATAAATATGCTGTGAATACACAATGAAATGAGAATCAGGCGACTGATTAAGTTTGACACAATGTTTTAAGAAGGGGATTTTTTTTTTTAAAATACAGCTAAACCAGATAAAAG
The DNA here is from genome assembly GCA_021397915.2 of Tor tambroides. Taxonomy (NCBI): domain Eukaryota; kingdom Metazoa; phylum Chordata; class Actinopteri; order Cypriniformes; family Cyprinidae; genus Tor; species Tor tambroides. The sequence continues at coordinate 25,687 of JAFVLL020015825.1, read as the reverse complement.
ATTATTCTTTCTTTTTGACAAACCTACATTCAAAATTATTTGATCTTAAAATTATTTACTCTTATTTTCTAAGGTCCAATAGATGAACCTTCTTAACCGAACAAAGAAAACATATTTTACATTCATTCATCATATTTTATTCAATATTTTTGCACGAGTATCGTGGCTTCATGTTCTTTTTTAAGGGCTTGTCTAATACTTTAGATGCACAGAATGTGGAATTTTCACCATCCAACACAAATTTAAAGAGTTGTATCAGCTGATTATTAGCAAATTATTATTGTTGACTCACATATATAGAATAATTATGGAAACCTTATCGTCCATGCTTTCCACCCTCATAGATAATATCCAAACAAGATCTATGAGACCGCAGTTGTAATTTCAAGAGACATATAGTCACCCAGAAAACGGTTACACAACATGAAAAGTGCCGTAATGCATAAAGAATACAGACAAACCTCTCTTGATCTATTGTGACTGACATTTAAGTCAAATGATCAGAATTACAGATGACGCTGTACACATTTTGTTTGTTGGACTAAATATGCCTTTATGTGAGGCCTTCTTTCTGAGAGTCGTCAGCATTCAATGTTTACTACCCTTCGGTCATAAGCATAAGCATCTGCCGCTTGCTAAAATTTTGTCCACTTTTGGCAGATTTGGACTATGTCGACTTGTAACGTGATCACAATTAAGAATCATAACATTAAACTACACACCCTTAAAAAGGTCATAGATGTAGTCTTTTATACAGAAAATATGTTTGTACAACAGAAATATGAATCATTATAACAAATACCTAATTCTGAAATATTCTCTTCTAAACTGGTCCGGGCCCCACTAGCTGATGCCACTCTATACCTTTTTCATTGTTTTTGTACAGTTTTTAGATGAAGACTATTCTCAGAGTTTGGGCAAACACGCCTGCAAGTATTTGCAGGAAAACATGAACAAATACAGTATAAAATATTTAAATGAAAGTCAAGAGAGTTTTTAAACTGAGACTGTGGTGTAGAGCTTTTTCTGGTCTGTCTACAAAGAGGCCACGCGACACAAGGCCTCGATCTTACTATTTCACCATTACGTGTACATTTATTTCATTTAGAGCACATAAAGTTACAAGTTGAATATGGTGTGGAAACACTATTTTCTTTGTACGCATCTCTTAAACATGATTTTAATAAATCACTGTTGTTTTAAGCGAAAGCAATGTTTCAGTCCATCTTATTCAGTCGTTGTGTTTTAGGCGTCTGCCTTTTAGTTTTGTTCCAGGAAACAGGTACAGCTGTAACTGTGCGTCGTGTCTGTCTGCTCTTCTTTAAGAAAACAGGCGGCCAGCAGTTTTTAACATTTCTTAGTTCTCTTAATTTTTCACAATTGCAAATGTTTGTTTAGCTTAAATATTAGTTTTTAGTCAGTTACAAAAGTTTCAGGCACGATGCTTATATGTATTTTTAAATAATTACGATAAAGTTACAGGTTTCCGGTACTTGGGCAAACACTTGCCAGAGTGTTACTCAATAAGTCATTTGTGTTATCTTTTAATAAAATATTCCATTGAATGTCACTAAGACAAATTCTGTAACAGCGTTCATTAATGAATATAAACGTACAAATCTTTATAGAGACAATAAGAACAATATGGTCTAACAACACAATCACAAATGCTTATTCTAACTCTTTCACACACCAGACTGATCCCTGGTAAGTACACCTAAAATTGCTAGATATCTTGACTTTATCCGCGTGTTTAACGGCATTACTGTTCTAGGCCTCATCACACCGTTGTGAGATATAAACCGCAAAGTTTTTCATAGGGTTACGCTTTGAAACCAGAACACTTTTATATGTTTCCATGACTTTGCGCATACTCCCTGTTTGAATTTGTTTACTGCCGTTTCACCTCTTTTGTTGTATTTTCACATCTAATGGTAATTGTTAGGCCTTACGCTTTGCATCCTAGTTTTTTTGCTGTCATGTTAGTGGGCTCTTCGTCCATATACGTCAATATTTCTGTGAATTTGCTTGATTAATAAAATATCGTTTTAATCCGTCATCTTCACCTCAAGACATTTACATTATATTATTGGCACTATCCTAGTTTAGATATAAGATACAAGACCGTTTCTTGATAATTCTCTTCCATCTACACGTACATTCTATTCAGTCTGTTTTCTTTGTATTAAATTTATAAAAAAATAAAAACTATCAGAAGTTTTCATGAACTATGTGAGTTTACAATGGCATAATATACAAGAACAACCGGCGATAATTTGAGAGATAATATCATGCTGAATGCATTAACCTGTTAACCTGCACCCCCCATTTTGGGCCTCACAGCTGAAAATGACCTAACTAAATTAAAATGGTAACATGTCCTGACAATAATGTGCTACACACACAATTTAGGTATCTTTGGAAAGAAGACACCCTAGGCTTTACTATCCATCATCCAGAGTTGATAATGCTCAAAAAAATAAAAAGTTATAGACACTGAAGTGCCTTGAAAATGTTTTACGACACTGAATGTTTTTTTTATTTCATAAACAAATACATGAAATAAGTCCTGGAGCAATCCAGAAAAGTAATGGGTTGAAAGTCACATGTCTAATGAGTTTATATTTCAAATTTGAAGATGATACCGTGAAAAATGAGATTCCTGCAATCATTTTTCTGAGAATATTTCTAGTCCCCCCACCCCCCTCTGTTTGATGAAAATTACCACCAAATGTACTGAAGAATTCCACAAACTATTTTATTTGGAATTTCATTATACATAATTTTTCAATTATAAAATAATAGACAGAATTTTAGACATCATATAAGTGATTTATTTGAGCACTAAACAATACAATAAGAATAATTTGAGTAATAAAAAAGAAAAAAAAGAAGAATTTGCTTTGTGTCCAGTAGCCTACATACTCAATACTCTGACTGCCAGAGATAAACTGAAATTGCCAGACATTCACACTGATTGCAGTCAGTAATCATAGGCTGATTCGAGTCCATAGAGATGATAATAACACACATCATCAATAATAGCCGGTCATTGACAGCCGTCATAAAGTCGGTAATTACACGCTGATGTGCGTTTATAGAGATGTAAATCATGCATATACAGTCACGTTCTACACAAGACACACACACATATGGTAAATGTTGAAAAAAAGAAAGAAAAAGAGTTATTTGTGCAAAAAGGCGATCGCTAAGTTGCGCCCCCCTCAGATGACAGGTGCGTCACAGCGTGCGTCACAGCGTGCGTCACGCGGCGTCACGAGAGAGCGCCAAATTCAAATAAACAATATTCCGCGGATCTGTGACTTTTTTTTTTTTGGATGGTTTCATTCTGTTTGTAAAACTGTATGCTACAAAACCGTGTTGTTTTTTTACCACAAAGACGCTGTTTTTGAGCGTAATTTATTCCATAACGGACACAAACAATAACTCTCCTGAAGAAAAGAAACGTAAACAAAGGAATATCATCCAAATTACAACGTTATTGTTTCGTTGGACTAAAAGTGCTGGAAGAGATGTTGTTCTGTGGACCCTTACCTCTCTAACTAAACCGGGATTTCAGCAGTGGACGCGTTTGTGACTCGTTATTACAATGATAACGGTACGTACTGCTTTTTTATTCTGCATGTTTTGATGTGTACTGCTTACACAATGTAGCAAATACATTCCTTATAAGCTTTCAATCGAAAAACAGCGATCTATCATCGATGCTTGAGGCTTAGACCTTCAGAATGATATATAGTTTGTCAAGATTAACTTTGTTTTGGAATAGAATAAATGAAATGGGACAATGACATGTGCAAACAAAGAGCGTTCGGTGCGAGATCGTCCTGGTGCGGGTTAACAGGTTAAAGCCCCCGTTTTATGACCGTTGAAGGCGTTACTTTCCTTGGTTGTTTGACCCACCTACATTTAGTATTTTGTATTTAAATAAGGTTTGGGGGTTTCTACATTGTTTTCTACATCGTTAAAAAGGCCTCCGCTGCTCCAATCACTCCTGAAAGAAGAGCGATGTCTGTAACACCGACAAGAAGTTCTGTTGAAACGTACAAAGACGTGCTCTGTCCAACGAAGATTAGTCGTGAAGATGAAGATATTGTGAAACAAGATTTCCCAGTGTCCCATGATCATGTGGGTAGATTTGTGTTTGACAAGACGCTGCAGACTGTGAAAATCTACGTTTTGGATTCTTACGAGCAGTATACATCCGAATGCGCCTACCTGCTTTTGACCGCCATAGACTGGACATACTTCTACAATCAAATTTGGAGAGAATTTAATTTTGGCGGTAAAATCAAGTACATTTTCCAGTGGGATGCTGTTTCGCAGGGGATGAGGTATCGAGTGACAATGCGGATGGCCTACATATGCATTTCATCCTGTTGGAACAAAACGCATCATGACCAAAACTATCTTATGCTGGTAAATAAACGTCGGGAGGAATCAGAAACAAACTTTTTGTCTCAAAGCAGCGACGAGTCAGACTCTGATGAGCCTGATGCTGATGAGTATGATCGTGACTTCCCTATTCCTGAGGACAACCCTTTCGGGTGCTGCAAAACGAATCTATATTTCGATCGGAGCGACGTGCCTCTGTTAAACACCATTTTTTCAACGATAGACGAGCTGTTTCAGTCAAGCGAAACCAAATGATCAGTCTGTGTATCCGGTATAACAAGCCTGATCAACAGGTGTTTTTGTCTGAACAACAAGTTTTCCTGAGACCACGATACATCTCCGTTACTTGAAACAATTTGCCAATGTCTTAATAAAAATCCTAATGAGCGACCGAGTTACCAGGTAATCGTTAGCCAAAATATCTTTTTGTGAGAACTATTTCTCTTTGTCCAAAGCACGCCCCACCGCCACCGCCCCACCCACTGCTTTTGAGCGCAACACCCTTTTCTCAATACCCAACCAACATCCGACACGTGGAAACAAGACCTCAACAATTTATTTTGCTGTACAAAAGACCCGTCACTACTTGCGTACGTCTACGCTACATCGAGCCCTCTGCGAGCAAAGGGCGGCTGACCTGATAAACTCTGCCGTTGCCTACGAACAATACCGGGTCTGACAGTGGGGTCTACGGATCTACCGCAACCTCTTGTTGATCAAAACATGGACCCAACAGAATCAGCTTCAACAATCCAATTTGTCTGAGCACTCTGCAATTTTTCAATTAATATCGGTTCAGAGGATCTAACCCATAAACCCCGAAACTGAAATTCCGCTGGACCGTCGTGGATTAAAAACAGTCAAAAGAAATAATCGATTTCTGAAAAGGATGTCTGACGCCACGCAAAAGCCGATGGAGAGCGCCGCTGCTGATGATCAGCCGAAGTGCGACTGCGGCGCGGGAAAAACGTGTCCTGTAAAAGGCGTTATAGACTCTACGTTTAAACTGCATTACCGAGGACAATTGATCGAACTGATGACCACGGTCATCGAGCATGCGTGCGATCCGAATCATGATTCTACGGGGGATACTAAGCGTGTAAAAAATCTCAAGAACGAAATGGACGTTGTAAGAGGTCTGACCGATTCATGGCCCGATTTGACGAGCGTGTTTATTACCGGCAGAGACCCAGTCTCTTTAACGGCCAGAAAAATTCTGGATGTGATATCTGAATGTGAGGATGAGATGGACGTTAACGAGGTTCTCTGTCTGTGTACGTATGTAACAGACTTATGCGTGTTGCTGGTCTCAAAACATTATGGTTCCATGATATGTGAAATTGTCGGATCGTTGGTTGATTTCATACTGGGCCGAAACATGTTGGTTTGCAGAGATTTTCTTTTCTGGCTTGACCGCCTGTAATGTCATTACTATTGTTTGTTTGTAATGGCAATTTGAATTCACTACTTCAATGTATATTCAACAATATACTGATGAAAATGAAATTCCTCGTTATTCTTTTCTCAGCGTTCAATTTTAATGATTTTATTCAAAGCGTCTTACAAATCAGTGTAGCGTTTGGACGAATCAGACACACAATTTTGCATTTGATTTAACAAATCAAATTAGTTCTTTAAAAAATGGTCACAGACCCCCCCCACCCAATACACATACTGGGTGCTGGTATGTCTGTCAATGTATGTCTCCTGGTTACCATGGCAACCAGGAGACTTTTGCCAGGCCAGATAAACTTTACAACCTAATGGCATGTAAAGAGCTCTCTCTCACTACACTTTCCATAGGAAAGACACATAATACACCATAAAAATGGACTCTTCTCTAATTAATTCATAGAAAAACCTTTGTGAATGGACACACATATCCTTCAGGTCACTGTGTATGTTATTATTCTTCTTGTATATGTTCTTGTGTATTGTATCCTGTTTATGCATGCTTATAATAGATCACTAGTTAATATCACTTTAACTGTATCATGTTTGGTCTCTATCCATTCGTCTTCGGATGATTTAATTGAGAGTGTATATTTTATGTTGATACCTATGCAACATATTAGTGTCCTAAGAATCTTAAGTAGTTTGTGCATTAAACCCATGCAAATTACCAATGCTCAGAGACAAAGTGTCGTAAAACCTTCCCTCCAAAAGTTCAAGACTCCAATTGGCTCTTTGACACCCCAGAGGTGTGACCTCTATAGCAGATAAAGCTCTCACGTAAGAGACGCCCCAGCAGTCTGCGGTTCTGTTAGATCCTAAGAGGCTGAGGAAGATGTGAGCTAAAACTCTTCTGAACACCTTAAGTTTTGTGCCAGGCCTTGCGGCCTTGACTTTCCATTCAACCAAGGATCCTTGGATCTCAGCAGACCTTTCTTAGCTCTTTTTCCCTTTCTACCAGGGAAGAAACTTCAAATTACCACCGAGCCAGACTAACATCTTTTGGAGTTCATCACCCTTCAAACCCGGAAGAACTTGAAGAACTCCAACACCACCAAAACCTTGAAACCATTAACACTTTCATCTGAGACTGCATTCCGGACACTCGTCACAACAAAGCAATGCAAGTATAACACTTAACTAAACGAAACAGAGGTTTAGCATAAGTTATAGACCCCGTTATGGCGCTGATGTTTTTACTCAGGTGGTTAAATGACTCTTTCCATAACTGCATTCTCTGGTTTTCCTGATGGTTTCATCCATCAACTCCCATTAGCCCTTTCCCCATGTATGAGTGATTGTATGTTTGTTTGTTTGTTTGACTAGTTTGCGTTAGTGTTTAGTTAATAAAACTCTTGTGCACAAATTACATGAGTTTCTGATTCTGCCTTGCAAATTAATGTCCCTTTACGATTTTTGATCCTTACTGCATGCTCTAATGTATTAATACTTAGGAAGGTGTTTTCTGTGGCCAAGAAAATATCCTGTCTTAGAATTGATATGAACATACACTGAATGTTCGCTGGACGAACAGATTAGTTGATGGCAATTTAATTCTGCGACAGTTATTACTGTCAGCCGATATAAATAATTGTAATTAATCATAATTAATTGTAATTATTTATATACAATTCCCTTTTAAGCAAATTTGCTACATCAGCAATTTTACAAATATATATATATATATATATATATATATATATTATCAATTTAATACAAAGAAAACCGACGGAATACGTACGTAGATGGATAATTATCAAGAAATGGTATATCTAAATAGTCTTATATCTAAACTAGGATAGTGCCAATAATATAACGTAAATGTTTTGAGGTGAAGATGACGGATTAAAGTGATATTTTATCAATCAGGCAAATTCACAGAAATATGGATGTGTATGGACGAAGAGCCCACTAACATGACAGCAAAAAACTGGGAAGCAAAGCGTAAGGCCTAACAATTGCCATTAGATGGGGAAATACAACAAGAGCGGTGAAACTGCAGTAAACAAACTCAAACAGAAAGAATGCGCAAAGTCGTGGAAACCGATAAAATTGCTCTGGTTTCAAAGCGTAACCCTATGGAAAACTTTGCGGTTTATATCTCACAACAGTGTGACGAGGCCTAGAACAGTAATGCCGTTAAACACACGGATAAAGTCAAGATATTTAGCAGTTATAGGCGTACTTACCAGGGATCAGCCTGGTGTGTGAAAGAATTAGAACAAGCATTTGTGTTTGTGTTGTTAGACCATTTTGTTCTTATTGTCTCTATAAAGATTTGTACGTTTATATTCATTTATGAATGCTGTTACAGAATTTGTAGAGGACTTATTGAGTAACACTCCTGTCAAGTGTTCATAAGTGTTCCAAGTACCGGAAACCTGTAACTTTATCATATTTATTTAAATATACATATAAGCATCATGCCTGACACTTTTGTAACTGACTAAAAAACTAATATTTAAGCTAAACAAACATTTGCAATTGTGAAAAATTAAGAGATGTTAAAAACTGCCAGCCGCATGTTTACTTAAAGAAGAGCAGACAGACATGACTGTAATGGGTTCATCTCTGCATTGCTGTTTTCATCCTGGCCTGCAGGGGTCACTCTCCTTGAGCCCTTTATGTCATGTTCCCTCCAGAAATACAGATGGTGCTTGTATTATGAACTCTAGTCTCTCCGCTCCTCCAGATGGCACGATCACCTCTGTACCATGTTCAATATCCTGCTCATTAGCTTTGATTCCCCACACCTGTGTTTGACTCTTTATAAGTCTGTTTGTTCCCTGCTATTGTGTTCATTCTTGAGCCTTATCTTCCTGTGTATCCAGTTGCCAGTCCTCAAGTTAAGTTTGCTTGTTCTTGTATTTTTTGGACCCTTGTGTTTTTTTTTTGTTTGATGTAAGCTCAGTTTTGTATGTTTATTTTGTACTTTGTTTCTTTAATAAAGATTATTTTTACTTTTTGAAGATTCAAGTCCCTTGGCTCTTTTTGCTCTTCTGCTTTTGGGTTTAACTGTCTTGGAGTAGCTCACTGAGTAATTTCACACTCTTGGAGCACTCTCAATCCCTGCTTAAAGCAGCCTCATTACAATGACAATGCTCAGTTACAGTTGTACCTGTTTCCTGGAACAAAACTAAAAGGCGGACGCCTAAAACACAATGACTGAATAAGACGGACTGAAACATCACTTTCGCTTAAAACGACAGTGATTTATTAAAATCATGTTTAGAGACGTGTACAAAGAAAATAGTATTTCCACACCATCTTCAACTTGTGATGTGTAACTTTGTGAATGAATGAATGATGCATTTATATAGCGCTTTATTGTGTATTGCTGTACACCCAAAGCGCTTTACAGTCATGTGGGGGTCTCTCCTCAACCACCACCAGTGTGCAGCATCCACCTGGATGATGCGACGGCAGCCATAGCACAATGGCACCAGTGCGCTCACCACACACCAGCTACAGGTGGAGAGGAGAGAGTGTCATAGAGCCAATCAAGTGGATGGGGATTATTAGGAGGCCATGATGGTCAGAGGCCAGTGGAGGGAATTTGGCCAGGATACCGGGGTTACACCCTTACTCTTTACGAGAAGTGCCATGGGATTTTTAATGACCACAGAGAGTCAGGACTTCGATTTAACGTCTCATCCGAAAGACGGTGCTTTTTGACAGTATAGTGTCTCCATCACTATACTGGAGTGTTAGGACCCACACAGACCACAGGGTGAGCACCCCCTGCTGGCCTCACTAACACCTCTTCCAACAGCAACCTAGTTTTCCCAGGAGGTCTCCCATCCAGGTACTGACCAGGCTCAACCCTGCTTAGCTTCAGTGGGCAACCAGTCTTGGGCTGCAGGGTGATATGGCTGTGGCAAAATGTGCTCTAAATGAAATAAATGTACATGTAACGGTGAAATAGTAAGATCGAGGCCTTGTGTCACGTGGCCTCTTTGTAGACAGACCAGGAAAAAGCTCTAAAGTACACCACAATCTCAGTTTAAAAACTCTCTTGACTTTCATTTAAATATCTTATACTGTATTTGTTCATGCTTTCCTGCAAATACTTGCAGGCGTGTTTGCCCAAACTCTGAGAATAGTCTTCATCTAAAAACGTACTGATTCATATTTCTGTTGGACAAACATATTTCCTGTATAAAAGACTACATCTATGACCTTTTCAAGGGCGTGTAGTTTAATGTTATGATTCTTAATTGTGATCGCATTACAACAAGTCAACATAATCCCTCTACCAAATCTGCCAAAAGTGGACAAAATAGAAAAATTTTAGCAAGCGGCAGATGCTTATGCTTATGCCAGAAGGGTAGTATGCACAGACCTAATATTTAATAGCAAACGGAAACTTTGAAAGAAACGAGTCGTTGGTATGACAAATAAAATGTGAATATCGTCATCAGCTATCTTGAACAAGAGGTCTAAATCTAGTGACGTAAAGAAAAAGTCATTTATAATTCAACGTTTACAAAAATATACACAAATGCCCACGAACGGAATTGTCTGTATTCATATGGTAATTTTCTTAGTGGTTTGATCTCTTGAGATACATAGGGTTTTTGTTCTCACAAAATTCCTTTATATTTTATGTCTGTAACCTTTTCAAGAGCGTGTACAACCTCAGACTTTACTGAATGTGCGGCTTTGAGCTTGATGGTGAGATATGTTTCGGTTGTATGTGTAAATCAGCAAGCCTTACTTTTCATGTTGACGGATCGTCGTATTTATATGGAGATGGATAATTGTCCTAAAAGTAATACCAATTTAGTCAAATGCTCTCAAGAGTAATTTTCTGAACTTTCATTTATTTCTATAAACATTGAATGTTGATGGCTCTCAGAAAGAAGGCCTCACCTAAAGGCACATGCAGTCCAACAAACAAAATGTGTACAGCGTCATCCGTAATTCTGATCATTTGACTTAGTAAAATGCCAGTCACAATAGATCAAGAGAGGTTTTTCTGTATTCTTTATGCATTACAGCACTTTTCATAAATGACATGTAACCGTTTTCTGGGTGACTATAGGTCTCTTGAAATTACAACTGCGGCCCCATAGATCTTGTTTGGATATTATCTTTGGGGGTGGGAAGCATGAACGATAAGGTTTCCATAATTATTCTATATATGTGAGTCAAAAATAATAATTTGCTAATAATCAGCTGATACAACTCTTTAAATTCGTGTTGGATGGTGAAAAATCCACATTCTGATGCATCTAAAGTATTAGACAAGCCCTTAAAAAAGAACATGAAGCCACGATACTCGTGCAAAAATATGGAATAAAATATGATGAATGAATGTAAAATATGTTTTCTTTGTTCGGTTAAGAAGGTTCATCTATTGGAACTTAGAAAATAAGAGCAAATACAAATAATTTTAAATGTAGGTTTGTCAAAAAGAATAATCTTTTATCTGGTTTAGTTGTATTTAAAAAAAAAAAAAATCTCCTCCTAAAACAAACTTAAAACTTAATCGGTCGCCTGATTCTTGTTTCATTGTGTATTCACCAGATATTTATCATACTTATAAAAGTATCGTGAACCTTCATAGAAGTAATAAAAGTAAATCGTATAAAACAAAGAGAACCGATTAATGACTTTGTTAGAACACAACGGGTATGAAACTATATTTGGTAACCTTTTATTCAAGCTTTAAAGGAAGTTTATGCTTTAAAACAGTAAGTTTTATAAAGATGCACAATACTTGATTTTGGGGGAAAAAGTTTGAAATCTTGCATTTGCCGACCTGAACTACTGACCTTGCTGAATGGTGCCTGTGTGTGTGTGTGTGTGTGTGTGTGTGTGTGTGTGTGTGTGTGTTTGTGTGTGTGGGTGGGTGGGTGTGAGGATCTGTTTGGAGTTGGCATTCCCTATTTTTAAAAACACTGCAACAACCACATTTGTCAACATGATTCTTTTGTAATATCATGTTTGGCCTTATATTTACTAGGAATACTACAACTCGGTGAGTATCCAAAGAATGCGCAGAATGTAATGCAATTGGAATGTCTTTTTGTCTATAGCAGTCTTTTGCCCCACAAGTTGTTGTTTAAACAAATGTTTTAAATGACCCAGAACGTTATGGGTAGATTCCTGGTGAAGTCGTAAACTCATTCTTCAAAGACCAGCAGACAAGCGGTTACATCCACATATGGTCTGTCTACATCTATTATATTTTCAGCGAAGGCTATGTTTCACCCAGATATTTATCACGCTGATAAAGGTCGGTTCAGAAAAGTACAATCATATACAACAATAAGCACCGAACTAGATCTTAGCTCTCACAGGATGTCAGATATTCAGTGATATGTCAGAGAGGAATATGCTTTGAAATAAAATAAATATAAAATTTTCTAAAAGATACAACTTAAATGAGGAATTACCAGCTCCGCGATTGACGTGAGAGATACGTCAGCTCTGTGACAAACACAAGCGCCTTCGCATTCATTTATAACAAATGAAATATTTTCTAGTTTTATTTTTAAACATACAGAAAGACTTTGACAACATGTTTTATTAAGTGCGCGAGGAGCTTAAACTTTGAATATTGCTTAAAAATAAGAAACTTTAAGAAACTAAAGTGATTGATGTGAAATAAATCTAATATAAATTATTCTTTAGTTGAAATAAGAATCACCGGACATCAGCTGAAGTAGGGAAACTCTCTCTTAGAAAAAAGGTTAGCAGACTAACTTGACACATGCACTGTAACTCCGCCCCGTCTCTGAGTGGGTCTGAAGAATTCATTTCACTTTGGAGTTTACCCCTGGGAGGACCTAGGAGAATTGTTTATATTTCAACTTGTAAATCTTTTATTCCCAGAATGGACATCGTTGTTCACAGAAAAATGTAAGGTGATTTTATATTGTCACCTAAAACTATAGTAAATGTTTATTTTTATATAGTATGTTACATATAATCACATTTTATTTATCACCATCTTTTCTAAAACAAGAGAATGTTGTGTTTTATAAGGTCAATAAACTTAAATGTTGAATACATGTTTAAAATGTATACTAAATGATTTGCTTTAGTAACATGTTTTATAATGTCAATAAACTTAATAAATATAAAAAATAAATGCTGAATAGATGTTTAAAATGTATGACGAATGATTTGCTTTTGTAACAATGTCATATTTAATTATATATTTATTACCACCTTCTTAAACCCTCTGGGTCTGAGGGGTTTTGGGGGCCCCTGTAGAAATTTTGTCATGCCCCTGACATTTGTGTTTTTTCAGAATCTTAAAAGCATATTAATGGCTAAAGTCTGATTATACTGTATTCAGCAAAAACTGGTCTACAATAATATGCCAGCAGCATGAACGTACATGTTTGTGTTTTTAAGAAAAACAGCATTTATGTGTGGTTAGTGAAAAACTAAAATACTTGTTTAAAATGTGTGATAAATGGTTTGCTTTGCTGAAACATGTTTGTTACTTAATAATAATAAAACAAGTTTGTTACTTGAGTCTCTTTTTAGCTTGAAATGTTTATTTTTATACAGTATGTTACATATAATCGCCGGAGCACTGAAGAAGTTTTGACATTTGTGTTTTTCAGTATCTTAAAAATATATTAATGGTTAAAGTCTGATTATAGTGTATTCAGTACAAACTGAGTTACAATAATATGTTAGCATCATGAATGTACATGCTTGTGTTTTGCAAATTTATGATGAAATTTCTTGAGTTTTCATAATTAAGATAGCTTACAATTAATATTTTATCAAAAAATGGATGTATAGGCAGAAATTGTGTGATGGGTAGGCGTACAGTTTGTATAGTAAAAAAAAATCATTACGCCTATATGGAGTGTCTCACGAGTCAAATGTGTAGTAATACTTCAAATGATAGACCTGATCAAAATTTGTCCAGAGCATAACAGCTTTTTTAAATTATAAATTTTACAAAATTTTGTTACGAAAATATAAAAATTCAGAAAGTTTACTATGATGGGTAGGTTTAGGGGTTGATACAGTATTAAATTCATTAAGATAATGTAAATATGAATATAATAGTTTATAAATATAATGTAGAAACGTTCATTTTCAGTGAAACTGCTTTTGCAACAATTTCTTTTGTGAAAAAGTTAAAAATGAACGTGAATTGAACTGAATTAAATTGAACTGAAATATGGAAAGCCTCCATTAAACATGACAATGACATGTCTGGACATGTCGAGTTCCACAATAACCCTTATCATTTGGCCTGTTAATTTATATATTATATACATATACATTTTGTTTTTCTCCTTTACTTATTTTGACGTCACTGGTTCCTCATTACTAAATTTTTTGTTACCTAAAACTAGTGTAAATGTTTTGCTTTGTTTTATATCGTGTGTAATCGCATAATTTATTTATATTCATTCAAAAGAAGAGAATAAGACTTGGGGCAATTGAATGATCATGTGTGAGAGAGAGAGTGAGAAAGAGAGAGAGAGAGCTCCAAGCAGACTCAAAGTAACCACATTTTGTGAACGTCTCATTTGAAGCACGACTGACAAAACTTTTTCCTCAAAGAAAAAAATGTAAGGGGATTTTATTTCTTTATTTATTGCTTTATTCCCAATTCATTATTAGTCAGTTTTGTACAACCAACAGAGTATATGTTGTATTTTTAACAGATTTATTCTGTTATTGCTCATCCTTCTTTTTCTCACATCTCCCATACAGAGAGAAAGAGAGAGAGAGAGAGAATTCAAAGAAAGATTTCTAACTTAAACCACTCATTCGAAGAAGAATGGTCATCCTCGCACGAGGAAAACTTTCTTTTTCTCAAAGAAAAAATGTAAGGGGATTTTATTTATTTATTGTTTTATTTTCAATTCATTGTTAGTCATGTTATTTAAATCCTTTTTGTACAACCATCAGATTATATGTGTGCACACATACATATTGTGATACGTTCTCATGATCTATTAAAATTGTCTACTTATTTTTGATATCGGCCATTCCTTCTCGGGAGTTTTAGGTGAGTATAAGACGTCCATGTCTATGTATTTCACAACTCTTTTCTGATTTTCCACAGAAATGTCCAAGATCTATTTATCTAGCCTCGGAATGCAACAGGATTCCTCTCCCGGACCACAGATGGGGCAAAAAACCCTACCGGATGTTCAAAATGGACCATAAAAACACAAAAAACATTCCTCAGGACTTCATTTATGGTTTTATTACCGGACGGAATTCCACATATGACGGTTTCCAACTATGGATCTCATTAACAGGTCACAGGGTCAACACAACGTGGGTGGGCCAAGTAGGGGGGAGGGGGGAAAGGTCACAAAGGTCAAAGCCATAAATCAATGTCATAAATCAAATTTTGACACATGGTGCATCATAATGACTACTGCCATAACTTCTGCAAATTGAGCTGTGCCAGGAACAGAGCCTCTTTCTCTTGTTTCTTCCCCTTTCTTTGTTTGTATAATATATGCCCAATGTGCTAGATTATCATCTGCAAGAGTCTTTGATCCATTTGTATATACTGTTATTCCTTTAAACAAGTTTATTTTCTTTTTCTGACATTTTTTCTTTTCCTTATTTACTATTCTTAAGTTTGGATCTAAAAGTACATTTTCCCATCTTTGCCACTGAGTATTTTGGGCTTTTGCATCTTTTATCTTATTCTTAGTTAAATGTCCCATTATTGCTTCATCCGTATTAATTATTATATTCTGTCCTCGAGCGAGACCTTGTAATTCTGCATATCTCTTACTAATAGCTGCTAGTTTTTTTTCCTACCTGTAAAAACTTCTTCTCTGGATTCTCCCAGCTTCCTGACATTATACAAATTAGTATATTACTTTTTTCATTCCTTGCTATCAGTTGATAACCATTCAGATCTATATCTAAATCTACCTCTAAAGATTTACTATCATCTCTCCCTTCTAGTTGTCCTGTGTCAGAGAGTCACAATCACAGTCACCGCCGGCGACAGCAATTACCAGATCACAATCACCTGAGTTCTAATCACCCGCACCTGCATTCCCTCATCAGCGCTCCCATAAGTACCACACTCTCTCTGACACTCATCGTCCGGTCTACGGTTCACTACCCAGAACAGTAACCCGACTCCCTTTGCCCTTACCTGTGATTTACTTACCTTGTTGTTTCTCTGAACTCTCCAGTGATCCTCCAACGTTGATTCCTGTTCTCCTGGGCTCACGATCTCCTCGTATCCTGTGAAAGAGACTCTATTCAGTTCCCGGCCATGCCACTCAGTATTGGACATTTATTCAGTCACTCACCTGCTCCTCTACCTCTCTATTTGCATACCGTCAATAAACCCTCTGTGTTACTACTTACCTGTTTCTCCTGGCTCTGTTTGTGACATCCTGAGCCTAAAATTGCCTCCTTTAAGTTTTGTAGTGCTTTTTCTGCTTCCTCAGTCCAACATAATTTATTAGCTTTTACATTTACATTTAGTTATTTAGCAGACGCTTTTATCCAAAGCGACTTACAAAAGAGGACAATAGAAGCAATCAAAACCAACAAAAGAGCAACAACATGCAATCTTCCCCAAGGAAAACAAGTAGATAGAATAGAAAAAAGAAAGCTAGTGTTAGTTTTTAAAGAAAAAGTAGCAGTTAGAGAATAAATATGTAGTTGATAGAGGGTCAAGGGTGTAGCAAATTTGCTTAAAAGGGAATTGTATAT
Source organism: Tor tambroides (assembly GCA_021397915.2). Taxonomy (NCBI): domain Eukaryota; kingdom Metazoa; phylum Chordata; class Actinopteri; order Cypriniformes; family Cyprinidae; genus Tor; species Tor tambroides. The sequence goes on along the minus strand of JAFVLL020015825.1, from coordinate 9,136 downwards.
AAATAATTACAATTAATTATGATTAATTACAATTATTTATATCGGCTGACAGTAATAACTGTCGCAGAATTAAATTGCCATCAACTAATCTGTTTGTCCAGCAAACATTAAGTTCATATCAACTCTAAGAAAGGATATTTTCTTGGCCACAGAAAATACTTTTCTAAGTATTAATACATTAGAGCATGTAGTAAGGATCAAAATTCGTAAAGGGACATTAACATGCAAAGCAGAATCAGAAACTCATGTAATTTGTGCACATAACTTTTATTAACCAAACACTAACGCAGACTAGTCTAACAAACAAACAAACAAACTAACAAACAAACATACAATCACTCATACGTGGGGAAAGGGCTAATGAGAGTTGATGGATGAAACCATCAGGAAAGCCAGAGAATGCAGTTAGGGGAAAGTAATTTAACCACCTGAGTAAAACCATCAGCGCCGTTTATAACGGGGTCTATAACTTGTACTAATAACCTCTGTTTCGTTTAGATAAATGTACAATACTTGCATTGCCTTGGTCATGACGAGTGACAGGAATACAGACTCAGAAGAAAGTCTTAATGGTTTTCAAGGATATGGACTCCCAATCAAGTACTTCCGGGATGAAGAGTGATGAATTCCAAAGATGTTCTGAGGTAGAAATGTTCTTCCAAGTAGTGAGTGAGTGGAAAAAGAGCTAAAAAGAGATCTGCTGAGGTCCAGGGAGCTTTGGTTTAATGGAAAGACAAGGTCACAAGGCCTGGCACAAACTTAAGGCGTTCGGAGGAGTTTTAGCTTACATCCTCATCTTCTCAGAATCTAACAGAACTGCAGACTGTCTGGGCGTCACTTACATGAGAGCTTTATCTGCTATAGAGATCACACCTCTGGGGAGGCAAAGAGCCTCTGGTGACTTGAACTTTTGGCGGGAAAGTTTTATGACCCTTTGTCTTTGAACATGGTAATTTGTATATGAACTGGCCTGGAAGTTGATATACAAACTATTAAAGATTCTTAGAACACTTACATGTTGCATAGGTATCGAAATATAATATACACTCTCAATTAGATCATCTGAAGACAAATTGATAGAGACTAAACATAGTATAAGTGAGTTACTATTAACTAGTGTTCTATCATAAGCATGCATAAAACAGGATACAATACACAAGAACATATACAAGAACAGTAATAATATACACAATGACCTAAAAATGTGTTCATTCACAGAAAGGTTTTTCTATAAATTAAAGGGGGAAAGTACTGTTTTTATGGGCATTGGGTGGTTTTCAGAAGGGTCTGTTCTTACTGCACTTCACATCTCACATACTTTTGAGCAATAAAACAGTCTTATCAGATGGTTTCCCTGGTAACTGAGCCTTTTAGGGTGCTCTTCCAGGAGAAGGGTCCAAAGACCCTCACAATTTGTTTGTGGAATGAGAGGGTTTCCTGAATTATTCATTAAATATAATAACTAAATGTGTGTCTGATTTGTCCAAACGCTACAAGGGTGTGTGTGTTTTTTTTTTTTTAGAAGACAACAGATAGATAAAATAGAATTAGAATAGAGAGTGATAGAGTTACAGGGTCAAATAAAGATAGAACAGATGTGTTTTTAGCCGTTTCTTGAAGATGGCTAAGGATTCAGCTGCTCGGATTGAGTTGGGCAGGTCATTCCACCAGGTGGGAACAGTGAATGAAAAAGTGCATGAAAGTGATTTTGTGCCTTTTTGGGATGGCATTCATCATTCACTTGCAGAACGCAAGCTTCTAGAGGGCACATATCTGAAGTACTGAATTTAGGTAAAGGGGTGCAGAGCCAGAGGTGGTTTTTTAGGCAAACATTAATGCCTTGAATTTTATGTGAGCAGCTATTGTTAGCCAGTGCAAACTGATGAACAGAGGTGTGACGTGCGTTCTTTTCGGTTCATTAAAGATTAATCGTGCAGCGGCATTTTGGATTAATTGTAGATGTTTGATGGAATTGACTGGAAGACCTGCCAAGAGAGCATTGCAATAGTCAGGTCTGGACAGAACAAGAGCTTGAACAAGGAGTTGTGTTGCATGTTCCGAAGGAAAGGGCCTGATCTTCCTAATATTGTATAAAGCAAATCTGCTGGACCGGGCAGTTTTAGCAATGTGGTCTGAGAAATTCAGCTTATCATCAATGACAACTCCAAAGTTTCTGGCTGTTTTTGAAGGAGTTATGGTTGATGAGTCTAACTGGAAGGTGAAATTGTAATGAAGTGATGGGTTTGCTGAAACTACAAGCAGTTCTGTCTTAGCTAGGTTGAGTTGAAGGTGACGGTCCTTCATCCAGCAAGAAATCGGATCATCAGGATGGAATGAGAGGTAGAGTTGAGTGTCATCAGCAGTGATACGGAAAGCCATGTTTCTGAATGACAGAACCTAGTGATGTCATGTAGACAGAGAAGAGAAGTGGTCCAAGAACTGAGCCCTGAGGCACCCCAGTAGCTAGATGTTGCGACTTGGATACCTCACCTCTCCAAGATACCTTGAAGGACCTATCTGAGAGGTAAGACTCAAACCACTGGAGTGCGGTTCCTGAGATGCCCTTTCTCAATAGGTTGACAGGAGGATCTGGTGGTTGACCGTATCAAAAGCAGCGGACAGATCCAGCAAGATAAGTAATGAAGACTTGGAAACCGCTCTTGCAAGTCTTAGGGCTTCAACAACTGAGAGCAAGGCAGTTTCGGTCGAATGTCCACTTCTGAAGCCAGACTGGTTGCTGTCTAGGAGGTTGTTCTGAGTGAGAAAGGCAGAGACTTGAACAACTCGTTCAAGTGTTTTTGCAATGAAAGGTAGAAGGGAAACCAGTCTATAGTTTCCTAAAAGAGATGGGTTAAGAGTGGGTTTCTTAAGAAGTGGGGTTATACGAGCCTGTTTAAATGCTGAGGGAAAAACTCCAGTGTGAAGGGATGTGTTAATGATGTGAGTGAGTGCAGGTACAACTGCAGGAGAAATGGCTTGAAGGAGATGAGATGGAATAGGATCAAATGGACAAGTAGTAGGATGACTGGAAAGGATGAGTTTAGAGACTTCTACCTCAGAGAGTGGAGAGAAGGATGTGTGTATGTTTGCTGGTAAGATGTGTTTGACAGTTTGTGGTGTGGAGAATTGTGCAGTGAGGTTCGTAATTTTATTAATGAAGAATGTGGCAAAGTTGTCAGCTGTTAGAGTTGATGAAGGAGGACAAAGGAGGGAGGAAAATGTTTTAAAGAGCATGCGAGAGTTAGGCGAATTGTTAATTTTGTTGTGATAGTATGTCCTTTTAGCAGTGGAAACATTAGCAGAGAAGTCAGAGAGGAGTGATCGAAATAAATTAAGGTCAGTAGGATTTTGTGATTTGCGCCATACCCTTTCTGCAGCCCTGAGTTTAGAACAATGTTCGCGGAGAACATCAGATAGCCAAGGGGCAGAAGGGGTGGTACGAGCTGGCCTGGATGATAAGGGGCAGAAAGTGTCTAAAGACGTCAGAGTGGAAAAGAAAGCATTAGTAGCACTGTTAGCATCAAGAGATGATAACTGTTTAGGCGGAGGAAGTGAAGATGAAACCATAGCAGATAGCCGGGAGGGTGAGAGTGAGCGTAAGTTATGTCGAAAAGTGAGATGTGGAGGGATATGTGTTGTGTCAGGAATCATGTTGAGGTTAAGAGTGAGTAGGAAGTGATCTGAGTTGTGCAGTAAAGTAACCAGCACATGATCAGTGGAGCAGTGACGTGTGTAAATAAGGTCAGTTGGTTGCCTGATTTGTGAGTAGCCGTCGTTAACACTCTCTTGAGATCAAAAGAGGCAAGCGGAGTGTGGAAGTCTGCAGCTTGAGGTTTATCGAGGTGGATGTTGAAGTCTCCAAGTATAACTAAGGGAGTATCATCCACAGGAAAGGTTGAGAGCAATACATCCAATTATTCCATGAAGTGACCTAGTGGTCATGGAGGTCAATAAACAACTACAAAATGGATTTTAAGAGGGTAGGTAATAGTAACTGAATGTGATTCAAATTAGCTGTTGATACCCAGAGATGGTAAAGAAGTAAATTTCCAATTATTAGAGATGAGCAGACCAGTACCACCACCTCTTCCAGTTAAACGGGGGGTGTGGGAAAAGGAGAAATTATTGGAGAGTGCCGTAGATGTAGCGTTGCCCTCTGGTTTGATCCAGGTCTCTGTCAGGGCCATGAGGTGTAGACTTAAATGACTAGTAATGGAAGTAATGAAATCAGCTTTGTTGACAGCAGACTGACAATTCCAGAGACCAACAGAAAAAGAAAGTAGTGCATTAGCAGACATAGGCACAGTGCGAAGGTTGTTAGGATTGCGCTGCCTACAGTGTGTGATGCGTGGTCTGCGAGTGGTAGTGACAGTAGTGATCTGGAAACACATAGTAAGAATTGGTTATAAGAAAACTAAAACAGAAGTGAAACAATCAGTAGGAAAGAGGATAAATAAAAAGCGATACTTATATCCCTTGCCGGTGTCTCTGCCCGGTGGAGTCGCACGGTAGAGTCGATGGTCTTTACACTCTTTGGTCTTCACACGACGAGGGCTACACACGAGGGCTGCCGCGACCGCTGCCGCGGTATACTAACCTTAATTATACCCGTTTGACAAAACGAAAATTGAATTCAGCTGAACACACTATCCTGTTTATCACAACAAATAGGCAAGCAAGCGCAGATACTGACAAGGTATGCGATACAGTACGAGACCAAACGCGATTTCAGCAAGTCTCAACACAGTAAACAAAACAAGCGTTTCCTAGCAACGGCAACTGCGCTAAACACTAATGAGACAAGGAAATATACTTATGAGCTGCTGTTAACTTCCACTGATAGACTGCTTCTCTCAAAGAGTATTTCTTTACACTGTCTTCCGCTGGCGCTTGAACACACTATCCTGTTTATCACAACAAATAGGCAAGCAAGCGCAGATACTGACAAGGTATGCGATACAGTACGAGACCAAACGCGATTTCAGCAAGAAAAAATTATATTTTATTGTAGCATATATTGGTTTAGCTTTCTGACTAAACTTAGGAACTATATCTCTTACATAATTCATTAGTCCCATCATTTGTTGTACATTTTTAACGCTTTCTGGAGTTTTTAAATTTGTTATTTTTTCCCTCATTGATTTTGTAATTCCTCTGTTTCCTGCTGATATCCAAAATCCTAAAAACTCAACCATATTTGTCATCACTTAACATTTTTTAATGTTAAGTTTTAATCCTGCCTCTGCTAGGCGATGTATTATATTACTTTCTTTACAGTTTCTACATGCTCCTTTTCATGATTATTTACAGTTAATATATCATCAATATAAATTTCTACAGGTAATTCTTTTAGTATTTCCGTCATTACCGTTTGAAATTTTACTGACGAATTTAAATGTCCTTGAGGTAATCATTTATAGACATAATGTTTATTATTTACAGTAAAAGCAGTTTTTTTTCTTGGCTGTTCTCTGCTAATGGAATTGACCAAAAGCCATTTGCTAAATCTAGTTTTGTGAGAAATTTTCCTTCTCTTAGCCTTTCAACTGTATCTCTAGTGTTAATCACATAACGTCTATCTGGTTTAGTTACTCTGTTTAATGCTTTATAATTTGTTACTAGTCTGAAAGTCTTATCTGGTTTTTGCACTAATTGTATGGGACTATTTATTGCAGATGTAACTTCTCTAAGAACTCCTTGCTCCACTAATTCTTGTATTGTTTGATTTAACTCTTCCTTAGCCATTTTATTGATTGGGTACTGATGCTGTGGCTTATGTATTCCACCTAGTATTTCATGCTCATATTTATCACTAACTTTTCCGCAATCATTTTTATATCTTCCATAAGGTGCTTCTCGTTAGAATTGTAGTAATTCATATTTCTCCCCTTCTGATCCTATCATTTTAATATGTATCCTTTTTAATTCTAATTCAATATCTACTTCTTTTAATCTAAAGACCTTCTTTAGATCTTTTGCAGCTAACAGGTTCTTTGATCATTTTAATACCAATTTTTTCTCCCATTTGTTCTTCCTCTATTTTACCATTATAAGCTTGAAGTAAAATATTATCTGTAAATTGTATTGACTCTGTTGTAGAGGTCATCTGAGCTCCCTATCATCTTTTTCTATCACTCTCTGGTCACAAATGTGTATTTCTCATTGCGTCGTTTCTTGTTTTTTCTCCACTGCGTTTTTTGTGCTTCCTGCATGTGACTGCATGTCTTTTTTAACCGCTATCTTTGTACACCTAACTTTATTAATATTCAAGTTTTCTGTTTTACGCATTTGAGCTTCATTTCTTTCTTCTGTGGTCATTTTCCCCCATTTATCATCTGGAATGTAACCTGTCTCTCCTGTATTATTTCCTAATCAATTTTTTCCTACTCTTGTATTATTTTTCTTCCAGATTTTTGTACTCTGAGTTTCTGTTCTGGGTATAATATTTTTATTTCCTTCTCTCTGTCTGGTTTGAAAATGAGTATTATACGGTTTTCTTTCACTCATTTTACTACTTTGCATTTTTGGAGGATTAATTTTCTGTTGTTTCTGCATATTCTTATTTTGAGGTTCTTTTTTCCTCACTACTCTTATATGTTGGGAACTTAAGTCATACTCAGCAAGTCTCTCCTCTATTTGGTTTTTTAGTTACAGTATTTAGAATTGTTATTAATTTATATCCCCCTGGAATGTTTTGTCCTACATCCCTTAATAATCTAACATTATCTGTCATGGGTATCTCTTCTTCTATTGATAACCATACACTTAACAACGGAACTTGATCTTTAGATGCATTTGTGGGCAGTCGTGGCCAAATGGATAGAGAGTTGGACTTGTAACCCGAAGGTCATGGGTTCGAATCTCAGGTCCGGCAGGGATTGTAGGTGGGAGGAGTGAATAACCAGCACTCTCTCCACCCTCAATACCACGACTGAGGTGAGACCTTGAGCAAGGCATGGAACCCCCAACTGCCCCCCGAGCGCCGCAGCATTGGCTGCCCACTGCTCCGGGTGTATGTTCACTACTGTGTGCATGCACTTGGATGGGTTAAATGCAGAGCACAAATTCCGAGTATGGGTCACCATACTTGGCCACACACCACTCCCCTTCCCCCCCCCCCACCTTTATGTCATAAGCCATGAAATAAGTGAATGTTTACATTGTCCGTTAATGTACAGCGGATGTGATGTAACAGCTGTTTGTAATATATCCATAGTCATTAGGTATTAACCTCTAACCTTTTTAATGTTCGCAGCTGTGTTACGACAACTGTTATGACGTGTTTGTAATGCATCATGATTATATGTCCTCAAATAAGAGAGTGGTTACATTGTCCATTAATGTACAGCAGCTGTGCTATGACTTTTGTTTTGTAATATAGCTGCCAGACCTCCGGTTTGTAGCGTGACATCTGTTTGTAATGCATCATCTTTATATGTCCTCAAATAAAACAGTGGTTACATTGTCCGTTAATGTACAGCAGATGCTATATGACAGCTGTTTGTGATATAGCTGCCGGACCTCCGGTTTGTAAAGTGACATCTGTTTAAATTGGACTGATGGGTCGGCATGTGTTCTTATCTGGTGTTATGCCATCGCCTAGGTTTTGGTCTGCCTGCATGGATGTGAGAAAGAGATATTGGTTTAAGGACAATTCGAAAAATAAGTAAAAGATAAACAATTTTAAGAGATTCTAATTTTGAGACAATTTTGAGAGAGTTCTTAAAATGCAAGTTGATTTATTGTTATGATCAGAGCTGACAATACATTTTAGATGTCTAAAATAAAATTACATCACTAAAGGAGTCAATAAATGAGTAATAATGAAAGGAAAATATTGCAATAAAATACCACACACACGCACACACACACACACACACACACACACACACACACACACACACACACACTCAAGCAGACTATGCCAGACTATAGGAACCAAGGGTCAAATATGGAAAATATCGAGTAATGTCTGGTGTGTTGCATAAGGATAAAATATATTTGAAAAACATCACCGGTCATCTGTCAGCTGTTTGGCTTACTCCTCTTAATTATAGAGGTTCAAACACTTACACTAGTTTTAGGCGTCGCTAAAAATATAAAAATGTACATTTTTACAGGAGCGGGAAAAGAGATTGTCATGTTAGGGTTAGGGTTAGGATCAATTATAGATTATAAACACCAAATGTCAAAATAAAAATAAATATATATATTAACAGTCCAAACGATAAGGGCTATTGTCCCAGACATGTCTGGACTTGTCATAGATGTAAATATACCCCATCAACACCTAAACCTACCCATCACAGTAAACTTTCTACATTTATCATTTAAAAAGTTGTTATGCTCATGGAGACAAATTTTGCACAGGTCAATCATTTGGACTATTACTACACATATGGTTTGTGGGACACTCCATACAGACGTAATGATTTTTTTACTTTACAAACTCTAGACCTACCCATCACACAAATATTTCTGCATATGATTCCATTTTTTAATAAATTTTTTTGTAAGCGATCTTAATTATGAGGACTCAAGAAATTTCATCATAAACCACATTTACAGTGTTACATCAGTGTAATACCCATGTAATTATACAAATTTGTGTTCTGAGAAATCATATAAACAAGTACGCACATACATAAACATTTCAAGCTAAAAAGAGACTTATCTCTATTTTAAAGAATATGGAAATTATATATATATATATATATATATATATATATATATTAGTGGTGTCAAAATTAGCGCGTTAATGCATGCGATTAATTTGTTCTGATTAACGCGTTAAAAATATTTAACGCAATTAACGCAGGGCTAGGGTTGGCCACCCCATTCGCAACTGCTGCCTCGGTCTCTCTTTTCTTGAAAAGGATTGCGTTTATTTAGATGCAGAACGTCTTTATGACCACATCAAACGGGAGACGTTTCAGACGCGCTCTAATTTCGCCTCTGCGCCGGGCGCGAGTCAAACGAGCGCGGAAAAGATACTGTGCTTGTAGCGCGCGTTCTTCAAATACACTCACAAAGGTGCCGGTGTGCGCTGTAGCCTGTATCATTTCATATCAAACAGCGAAAGAAACTACGTGCATGCAATGTCCTAGTTATGCCGTCAGTTAAGGCATGAAGTTAC
>JAFVLL020015824.1:0-13801 GCA_021397915.2 Tor tambroides | reverse complement strand
CAGACATGCTGGTTGGCTACAGTAGCGAGTTTTGCCACGGCAAGCACCACTCACATTTTCTTCAGGAAATGTACTTTCTAGTTATTATTATTATTGTGAAGTTTTGGCAACCACAGCTGCAATTTTTAACTGTAAATTTCACTGTGTTTTTTTAAAACCAATTAGACCTATAAATTTCTTATAAGGCAGCATAATGTTACCACCTGGAACTCCTTTTGGAACACACTTGGAAGTGCCGGAAGTGCAGCTATGATGTTTTCAAATGTAGCCAGCTCACTAGGTTTTGGTACCGAGTTAATGGGTTTATTGCTTTTCACTTTGAAAGAGCGGCCAGAGAAACGCCCTAGCATCCAGAAACACATTATATGCAGCGTGTCTTCCTTTCAGCAGTAAACTTTCATAGTCTGATCTATTACCTGAAAGGACATTAAGAAGAGCGGAAATTACTCTAAGACTACCTTCTTCACTGCTCTCTTTTCCCAGTTGGCTTTTAAAGCAAATGCACTGTTCTCTGCACAATGCATTCCGGGCTGTAAAGATTGCAATTAGACGCCTTTAGATGTTGCTGAAGGAGAGGTTTGATGTGTAAGAATTTTTTTTTAATACCCTGAAGATTCACATGCAGGGGCTTCTCTGGTTAGGGCCCCTAGAGCAAATCTGAAGCTGGGATGATAAATAGCCAAGTTCCCCTTTCACAGGATTGGTGAGTCCATGTAGCATGTCTGCACATGCATTTTTGTTCCACTTTTAACTGGCGGGCACTCATGGGGTTTATCCTCCACCGCTTGCCCCTTCCTCAGCCCGATAAATGGCTTCACCACACCCAGTCATGCCACTCGGCTAATGTCTCCTCTGCGGGCAGGCATTTGAGCACATTAGAAATCATTACATAGAAAAAACAAAAAACAAAAACACTGAAAAATCCAGGATCAAATTGCAGTGTTGAGCACAGGGGAAAATTTGCACACAATGGAGAGGATGAAAAACAAGAAAATGTGATTTTATGTTAGAGTATTTGATCATTTCTATATAAAGGGTGTGCAGACATTTTAAGCTTTGGCTTTTCAAACTGAGACAGAGGACATTTATGCTATTGCAATGCCAATGTTTGATTATCAATGCTAGCTTCTAAACCTCTAGGGGGCGATGTTACCTCTTTTCAGCTGACTTGCACAGATGGAGTGACAGACCTTTGCAACATGAGCTCATGTTTCTTGCTATATTCCTTTGAAGTCAAAAAGGCCATCTAGATATTTCCAATTATCAGAGAGCAAACATATATTCCAGATTTTTAATATCCTTCTGACCAATACTGAATCTCAGCATAATCACACTTTAAATAATGGAGGTCTCTGAGACACACTCGCCTATTCAAATGCAAACAAATCTCTTTTGAAACTGTCCTTTCACCCTTCAGATACAAGAAATGTGCAATAAATTTGAAAGCTCCTGAAATATGACACATTAAGCCACATCATGGTAGTGACTTTTTTTCTTGATCAGGTTTTTGTCATTGGCATGCAGTGTTACAATCTACTACACATAATGACTGGCCTGTATATATTTTGTCCTGCACCTGAACCCAATTTTGGTTCGTTAGGATATAAATATTACAACAAAATATAAATATAAAATATTGTAATTATTTTAATCTGTTTATTTGTATTGATTCAAGCTTAACTATCATAACATTCCAAACATGCAGGTCAGTTTTTACTCAAATAGTGTTGAGCTGCAACAAGTTCAACCATATAAAAACAACTTCACTTCTTTATGCAACAAATTCTTCCTTTAATTCTGTCACATTCCTGAACTCTTTTGTTGTGTTTTTCTGTCTTCTGCTTTGGTTTAGTTCCTCTTCCCCATATTTGGTTCTGTTCCTGTTCTCATTAGTTCATTGTCTAGTTATCAGTTAACCCTCTGCACCTGTCTGTCCCTCGTTAACTGCCCTACTTTAGTTCTAGCCTGGTCAGTTCTCCCTTGTTCGGTATTGTATGTTGGAATTGGTGTGTGTCAACCCCTCATCTGTGTGGATTATCGTCTTCCTGGATATTATTAAACTACTTTTTGAATTTATCATCATCTTTGTGTGCCTTCCTCGACACAGCCGTGACAGAATACCGGACCACAAACAGTAAAGTGTTTTCCTCGCGTTTTGTTTTTCGTTTTTGAAAGTGTTTCTGTTGAGTTATTTTGGTTGTGGTTCATGGATATCGCATCCATTAACGTTGCCCCAAGGAGGGGCGACACACTGCTGGATGGAACAACCATTTATATTTTTCAAAATGGCTGTAACTTGGAGGATTACATGGAGGAATTTCTCGACACTTGCCACCATGCAAGCTGCAATGATGTCTGCTTGATGGAGGGATTTTGGTGTGGTCTGGACGACGATCTCTGCTTCGTCCTGCCCAGGCGTGATTTGCATTGGACCCCTAAGGACTACATCAATTTCGCGCTGTGGGTGAGTGGATCCACACTCACAGCGGACGAAGCGGATGTAGACTGTAACATTAACGTCCAGCCACACCTCGCAGATGTCTTGTAGCCAGACCCAGAGCCCAGCCCACCATCACCCCGCTGTGCGGAGCAAGAGCCTGAGCCCACCGATGACGGAGAGCCAGCGCCCGCCATGACCGACGAGCCATCGCATAATGGAGCGACAGAGCTCAGGATCACCGTGGAACCAGAGCCTGTGCCGTCAGACCAGGTGCGAGAGCTGGCTACAATGTTCGCCACGGGGGAGAGCGTCAAGGACAGCGAGAGTGCGGAGGGAAACTCCGCCCACTGTACCATGGCTGAGGGTGAGCTGAGCTCAATAGATGGTAATTGGGATATATATACAGACATGCCTCCTCTTCTCCTGCCCTTGTCTGAACTTTCTGCCTGCCCTGAAATATCAGTATGCCCTGAAACTTCTGTCAGTCCTGTTTCGGCTATGAAGGCCGTTTGTGAATCATCTGCCTGCCTTGAATTATCTGTCGGCTCTGAACTATCTGTCTGCCCTGAACTATCAGACAATCCTGAAATGACCATGGAGATCGTTCCCCTGTCCGCTGCGCTCCCGGTGTTGGGAGTCGCAATCTGGTGTGTATGGGCAGCACACACCATCCCTGAACCCTCTACCTACCTGAATTTCCCTCCCACCCTCCCTCTCCTGCCTCCTCCTGTCATCCCTGCTTCCTCAGCTCCGCCACCGCTGTCTCCTGTCAGCCCCTCTTCTCACCCTCAGCCCACCATCTGTGTGCTGGATTCGCCGCGGGTCTGCCAGTCTCCATCGGCGTCATGGCTGGAGGATCCTTTGTCTCCAGCCTCTGAGTCCCGGACTCTGCCTCGGCCCTTCGACCCAGCGGCTCCACCATGGCTCCTAGCTCCCTCCTCTCCGCTGTGGCCCGTCAGTCCACCAGCTCCGCCGGGCTCCCTCGTCCCTCCGGCTCCGCCTTGGTCAGTCATCGACCATCCGCCGCCTCGGGATTCCACTCCTCCGGCTGCGCCTCATCCCTCCATCCCTCTGGCTCTGTCAGGCTCCTCCTTCCCTCCGGCTCCACCTTGGTCCTCTGTTGCTCCGGCTCTACTGCGGCCTTCCGGATCCCCGCCTCCACCTCGGTCGCTGACGCCATCTGCTCCGCCTTGGCCCTCCGGATCCTCCCCGTCGCCCTGGCTCATCGGCTCTCGGTCTCTGCCTCGGGCTCCTCTTCCACCTGCTCCACCGCCATCGGTCGGCCCCCTGGAGTCGTCAGCCCTTCCTCCACCATGGCTTCTCCCTCCATTGGCTCCACCATGGGCCGCCATCATGGCTGTGGCCTGGGTCCCACCTGGCTCCTCCTGCTCCAAGTCCCTTCTGTCTCCGTCTTGGCTCCTCCCTCCATCTGATCCGCCCTGGCTCCTCCTGTTTCCTCCCTGGCTCTTTCCTCCATCTCCACCCTGGACTCTGTTAGTTGTCCTCCTTCCGGGTGTCTGTCCTCCGCCCGAACCTCCTCCAGTGTTGTCTGCCTGCCTTCCTCCCAGCCATTCGCCATCCCCTGTCACCATCCCACATCCACTCCTTTATCCTCCTCCTAAGTCTCCCTCCATTCCTCCATTTGTCTCCACGGCACGAGGACGCGTCTTCCGGGAGGGGGGCGAACTGTCACACCCCTGAACTCTTTTGTTGTGTTTTTCTGTCTTCTGCTTTGGTTTAGTTCCTGTTTGCCCATATTTGGTTCTGTTCCTGTTCTCATTACTTCATTGTCTAATTATCAGTTAACCCTCTGCACCTGTCTGTCCCTCGTTAACTGCTCTACTTTAGTTCTAGCCTGTTCAGTTCTCCCTCGTCCAGTATTGTATGTTGGAATTGGTGTGTGTCAACCCCTCATCTGTGTGGATTATCGTCTTCCTGGATATTATTAAACTGCTTGTTGAATTTATCATCATCTTTGTGTGCCTTCCTCGACACAGCCATGACAAATTCATGGTAAATAAGATATTTTTGACATTACATTTTATACAGTTTTGCTTATTTTAGTATTTATTTAATGTTTATCACTAGAATATATACATCAAAGAGTTTCTTTTATATATGATATTATGTATAAATTGTTATATAGTATATAGTATATACATTTTTATTATATAGAAATTGTATTTAGACAAATGTTAACTGGCTTGCAAAAAAGGCAAACCTCATAAAAACATAACAGAAAAATCCTACATATAATACAGCATATATACAACAACACAAGATCTTCTGAAAGTTAACCCTGAAAAGCCTAACATATAAAATTTAATTTATATCTATAATATATATATATATATATATATATATATATATATATATATATATAATTAAAATATCATTTTTTTGTAATAGAACACTTTGTTGAACCAAATTTAAAATAAAATACATACACACACACACACACACACATATATATATATATATATATATATATATATATATATATATATATATATATATATATAATATATGATATATAAATGACATTTATGCCAAAAAGTAAGATTCTTCTTTTATTGTAAATCACAAGTACAGTACAGCAATATGCAATGCAATACAATGGTGATTGAGATATTTTCCTCAAAAGCCTGATGTATTATGTTTCATACTTACAGTTTAACTTTTTTTTCCCCTACAAATAATGAATGGAATTAAATATTACTGATAATATAACACTTATTCTTGCTTTACATTATAAAAATCTGTAAAATTTCTCAGCAAAAAGACATGTACCATGACCTGAAGGTGGATATTTTTTAAAAAGAGTATAAACTATTAATTAGATGACAGAAGGCATATAGAAGATTGTGTACAACTGGTTTTCCAGCAAAGTTTTGATCATGTTCGTAATATAGAGGCCTTAGAAATTTCCTTATCAAATGTGATACAGAAGGTTTAAGCAGCTTATTGACTGATTGTTTGCTGAAAAGATAAAAAAATATATTTAAGAGGTTCAAAAACCCTCTCATGTACCCCATTCATGAAAAGTGCTCAGTAAATATATATTTTACTGTATTTTACTTGCATTTCAGAGCAAACAAAATAAATATGGATATTGACATAAGACTGAAAAATATTGACCCCTACCACCCACTGAAACAGCAGATGCTGCATCTCAAATGTTCTTCCTTCTATTTCTTTTCTCCTCCATCTGGACATCGAGATCTGGACCCTCTGCTGTGCTGAAGACTCTGGGTGTTACAGCTTCACTCCGACATCCCTTAGCACCAGTTACACCACAAAAGCGTTGTGTTTAAGCCTCTAAGTAGCTGCCTTGATCTGACTTTCAAAGCGAGCATCAGCAGTCCTGAATCTCTCTTCCTCCCTCTCTGCCATCTCAATTTTCATCCAGTTTCAGAGTGATTGATTATTTGTGAGAGAGATGGGAAAGGTTGCTGAAGATACCGTGCAGTTATAATTCCATATTCCATGCTTGAAACACACAAGCCTATCAGAGAGTTTGCATGACTCGTGTTTGGTGGAAGAAGTTAACACCGTGAGCTACATCGATGCCTGTAGTATGTTCAAAACCATCTTGACCTGATAGAATGCATGCTGATGTTGACTGGTCGAGCCTTCATATTTAATGAAGGACTGTATATTTAAAGTTTGTAAAAATGCAGTCAGAATGTAGGGAAAGATTTGAAAGACAGAGGCTGCTATGCTCTTTTTTTTGTAAGTACTATTACTAATTATTGTTAACGTATTTGGGACGCTAATGCCGCTGGCAATATCAAATATTAAAGCTAATGTGAAATGTTAAAATACTTTCTCCTATTGCAGAGACAGTAACACGTAAGCCACTTCTACACTGACTTCTCCAAAAGGTGAGTCTTATTCACTAATAATTGCGTGGATTTACATCTTGGATGGCCTGAGGCTGCGTAAATTAACAGCGAATTTTCATTTTTAGAAGAACTATCCCTTTAACGGCCATTCACACAAAGGACAACAACTAATCTAGAACAATAACTATAAAGTTTTAATAAATTGTATGAGAATAGGCAAGTGCACACCACAGCTCAACGATATCATTGAAATCAATTTTAGAGTGCTTTTTTTCCCAGCTGATGAACGCTAAAAACATTAACAGCCAATCAGAATTCATCCGATTTGAAAAAGCTTGAGCATTTAAAGCAGCAGGCGACATTAACTGCAGCACTTGCTTATAATAAACAATGTTATTGTCTGTTGGTGTGGACTAATATATTATTGTTATAGTTACCTTTACAGTTATTATTGTTGGTGTGAATGGGCCTTTATAGTCTTATAGTAAATTAAAATTTCATAACTTCTCTCAAGCAGCTTTCATTATTTAATGAATTCAAGCTACCACTTTAGTATAGTGACCAATTCTCACTATTAACTAGTTACTTATTAGCATGCATATTATTAATATATTGGCTGTTTATTAGTATTATAAAGCACATATTCTGCATGACTACGTTCTACATCCCTATTCATACCCAATACCTAAACTTAACAACTAGCTTA
The DNA here is from genome assembly GCA_021397915.2 of Tor tambroides. Taxonomy (NCBI): domain Eukaryota; kingdom Metazoa; phylum Chordata; class Actinopteri; order Cypriniformes; family Cyprinidae; genus Tor; species Tor tambroides. The sequence continues at coordinate 6,810 of JAFVLL020015824.1, read as the reverse complement.
TTAACTATTAATAAGCAGAAAATTAGGAGATTATTGAAGCAAAAGTCATAGTTAATGGTTTGTTAGTGAGAATTCACATTTTCAGCTCATGTCTGTTTAATGGGTTGTAATAATGTGTATCTTGTTGTCAGAAAACTCTGACATTGGTCATGAAAATTGAATGTGACCTAAGAATTTAAGATGGCACAATCTATTTTTAATGTACATCTACAGTATCCTTCTCATCAGATTAAATACTCTATCAGGGTTCATAACCTTATGCACAGCCTTAAAACAGGCTTTTGAAGGCCTTTTGAGTTGCATATGAAATACAGAATTGTATATAAAGAAGTTTATAAGGCACTGACACTGACACTGACAAAGACACTGGCAAAACTGACACTCAGTGTTGTAAAATTATGTCATCATAGCTCCTTTTTCACACACACACACACACACACACACACACACACACACACATACACACACACACAGTCAATTTACTGTCAATCTATAAGCCTACAGGTAAGGAAAAAAAAAGAGTTTGGCTATTCAGAGCTGTAATTGATGAGGAGTTTGCCTCAGCTCAGGTGTGTGATGAATTTTTTTTCTCTTTAATGGAAATCTAGCGTGCCCTTACCGACGCATTAGTATTCAGATGATGGCTCTATTGCCGGGGCTGAGGAGGGGACCTTGATAAGATAGAAATGGCATTAAGAGTTTTCATCAGTGGTAGAATTACACAAGGCGCCTTTAGCCCCTTCTCCTCGCTCCCCATAGGCCACTTTCTTGGAATTCTGAAGCATTGAGGCTTCTGCAAACTTTTTTAATCATGACTTTTCCTCATGGTCAGATTTATAAGTCATTAGTTTACTGTCCTGTCTAGCACCCTGTCAGAAAAGTGCATTTAATCTCATGTGTGCTGAGGCGAGATGAAAAAAATGAAACCCTCAGCAGCAGCATCACACAAACAATCCTTGGAAAGAAAAAAATATATATTCTGATGTCACAGACTTCTCATTGCTGATAACGTTGTTTATTTGCACATGCTGTCTGCATTGTTTTAGCACTTGATTTACTAAGCAAATTGCCATTTTGAATGATCTGTGGTCGATTTTTCTTGTTCGATGTGTAGCCGGACCTACTTTTTTTCTGTGTGTGGATATGACATGAAACTAATGGCATATGTACGCAATTTCCTACAAAATCCAACCTAACAGCTCCAAAATATAAACCATTACTCAAATACACCTTGCTAAACCTATAATGAAGTAAAAACATGGTTTGGAAAATAATTTTTTAGACTCTCCTATTATTATTATTATTATTATCAAAAAAGTTAGATAGTGTAGCTTTAAACCTCTGTTCATTTGTCTAGTTTTGATGCATATTTCAAGGCAGGGTCATATGAGAACTAAAGATGGGATTTTTTTTTGTTATATGGTGTTGTTGAATATATTCAAAATTTGAGTGTTTCGAAAACTCACATTACTCTAAAATATGTCGATGTGACATTTGTCTTTCATTCAGCTTAACCTCAAGTTTTCCTGTTCACCGTGATAACGTTTAATGTCTCAACAACCACTGTAAGTCACAGCATCTTTTCAAAAACTTTTTTAAAAATCACAAGGGGTTATTACTGATGTATTTTATGTCATAGAATAAAACGTGAAAATATCTGTTTGCCACAGACCTTATTTCAGGCATTTAACCAAAAGCCATTAAAAAATAAGAAATAAATCAAAAACCCACTTTGGACCAGAAGTGCTAAAATACAAAGTCATTTCTGGGTTTAGGCCTATAAAATATGTCATCCCAGTAGCACTCTATTGTGGCAACCTTAGCCCATGCTATTATGTTTGTTGCACATGTGCCTGAATCACTGAATGATTCATAAGTTCTTTGTGCCTCCAAAGTTGTGTTTTGGATTGAAAGACGAACTCTGTTGTAATTGCACTGATGTTTTGCAAAGCTTTCTAAGTGGGTTTAACCGCTAAGCTAAACAGGAAGGGAGTGCTAAATACCTCCCGCAGTGCCATATGAAAAGATTATGTTGTCATTCTGCCATTAAAAGTCCCTTAGCCATTTCACTGGCCATTTATCTTCAAAACGATATGTCCTCAGAGACCCTGTAAAGACCTCAGTAGGGGTTCACCACATGGTGACCATTTGAACTACTCAGTGAACACTCAAGTCCAAGAATGCATATGGTTGTTTTCTGACACAGTGTTTTTAATGGAGGGGCAAACCAGATTGATTGTGGTGTTAGTAACTAAATTGCAGACGACCGTGTCTCAAGGGCTGGCTGTTTAACACAGGGAAAGAAAGCTAAGCTAAGGACTTTATTTATTATTGACATCTGAAGCCACACTATTCAAAGGCAGTGATTCACAGGGATAATTAAAGATTTATGCAAATGCAAAGTCATTGTAGCTCATCATCTGCTGCAACTCAAACGGAATGATACTGTACTTACACACTCGGGTCTACATGAAAACACTGAAAAGTGGAATTGCAGCTTTGTTCTTTAGTGTAATCTTTAGCGTACCTTCACTTTTTCTTCTGTACCTCCACTTCTCACATGTTGCTGGTACTTTGCCACTCAGAACCAAAGCATCAGAGTCTGGTTTATTAGAATTTATTAACTGCCACCCACAAATCATATACAGTACGTACAATATCCCAGAAATCAAGTGAGACAGAGAAGCCCTGTCCAGAGCATTAAACTGCATTTTTTTTGTGATTCAATCACAAGCTGTCAGCCAAGATGCATTTACCACTTCACGTGGTATACATGTGTTTTGAATTTGTCTGTGACCACTTCTGTTCAAATTTCGTCACACTCATCCGCTTTGCAGGAGTGATGATTTTGGCACAAAAAATACTAAAAACCGGGAATACACTCTGCGATTTCAGCAATGTTTTTTGTTAAATACCAATTTGCAAATGAAAAGAAGAAGAGAGGATAGCTGTGTGCTGGTGTCATGTAAATTTAAATTAGCTGACTATCTGTTAAAGAGCTACTGTATTCATGTACTACTACACGATGAGGTGTACAATCTCACATTATATTATATTATATTACATGCATATTATATATATTATAATTCAGTGGGGTGAGGCTACCTCACTGAAATGATGTTCTGCAGGATGTCTGTATTCAGTGTAAAGTTAGTGAACAGGAAGAACTCCAAGCACGGGATATCTCTAAGTGGGAACAAAAGGGCAGCACCTCACTCAAATCATCGGAACAGCATCCTGTCCTGTTCTCTCTCACATCTCACGAGACTCCTAAAACAAGGACAGATTTGTGGAGAAAGTCCGGAACATATGTTAAACAGGATCGCATCTGGTGTTATCAAGTCCGCGGGATCTCAAGCTTAGATCACGTGACCACTTAGCGAAGGAACTCAACAGAATGGATCAACAAAGAAAGACATTTTTATGGTTTGAAATTGGACACATTATTGTAATCAGAAAGATGATTGACTTGTGCTGCTTAAACTGAAGCGAATACAGCGATCTGCCACGCCACATTAAAGAGCGTGAAAAACACATTATTGTAATATACATATTGTTTGTATTTCGCTATAAAACTGACAGATTTTGAAAGCTGAGACTTTGGAATATCTCCCGGTGCTCCCAATCTGGACCATTGGCATGCACAAAAGAATATCACAAAATATTATAACTTTAATCTCGTATAGCTACGAATTAATTCTCGTAATTTTGACTTTATTCTCTAAACATTTTGACATTATTCTTGAAATATTTCGACTTTATTCTCATAATATTTTGACTTTTTTCTCGTAATATTTTGACATTATTCTCGTAGTATTTCAACTTTATTCTCATAATATTTCGACTTTATTCTCGTAGTATTTCAACTTTATTCTCATAATATTTTGACATTATTCTCGTTATTTCGATTTTATTCTCGAAATATTACAACTTTATTCTCGTAATCTTAGTTTTCATTTTTTAACGTGACACTAAAACGCTGTCGTAATTGCTTCACCTTAACAGCTTTATTCATGATTCATCTTTTATATTTCATAACCGAGCTTCAATAAAATACATAGAATTACCAGGATATTAACCATATTTCATCAACGAGCATACATATAGCCTACAAGTAAAATCAAAGTTAACACATAATGCCAGTGGAAAATAAACGGTGTAAAAGTTTGAAGAGTGAAAGTACTCAATTAGTAAGAGCATACCACAATAATCAGAGAACAATCTATAATCTCAATCATAAGAATAAAAAGTCGATTTACCACAGTCTTGTGGGCTTTCATCTTCACAGTAAGTCCATCATGGAGCCATCACAGGAGGAGATGTTTGGTTGTTTTTCACAATCAGTTAGTACTACTGTATTTAGGTTTACAGTAGGCTAATATTTTCCCAGAATGCACTGAAAATCTGCAGTAAAATACTGCACACACTGTATACAGAAGGAAAGGCTGAGAATACATTATTAGGTAGCAGTCAAGAAACATTATCATTAATTATCCCAATGGAAAACTGTCAGACTTTGTCTCCTGTGTCTTGTGTTTTCCCCTCCTCTCGTGCCCTTATTTGGTTAGTTCCTGTTCCGTTCCTCGTTTCATGTTCATTAGTTGATTTGTTCCCAGCCCTGTGTTTAATTACTCCTCACCTGTTTCTGTTCTCCTTGATTTACTTCCTAGTGTTCTTAAGCCTTGTGTCTCCCTGTCTCCCACGTCCGGTATTGTAAATGTCATTCTGTGTTCCCTGCCTGTACTCCTTGTTACCCTGTGGATTAGTAAAGACTCTATTTGTGAATTCCTCGTCTCCTCGTTCCGTGCTCCCTGGGAGAATGTGACAAAAACAAACAAGACAAAAAGCAGAACAAATTATTTTAAATGTCTGGTTTAAGCGATATCAGTTTGGATATGTCTGGATGCTACACACTAAGGCTGCATTTACACCGACACAAAGAAAAAAAAAATCAGATTTTATTTATTTTTTATTTATTTATTTTAATTTTTTTACTTTGACTCATGGTCGTAATCAGGGTTTGAAAATTAGTAAGGTCTGGGCTGGGGTGTTAAGAGTTGCACTATAATAACACCTAAAATGTAACTTTTTTCACTCTCTGTGCTTTCTGTTTTGGGGGGATGAACACTGATAAATTAGACCTTATTTTTTAATCACAATTTGTTGATACTTTACTATATACAAGTATGCATGGTGTGGATAAATGTATTACTTACTATTCATGCAACAATGCTTATTATTGTAATAGCTTTCATTAACAATAATTGTTATATGGATGATAATTAGTAACTTTGTTTATTGCTCTTATGAATGTTTTTAGTATGACTGTAAAATCAGATTTTTTTTTTCACAATATTCTGATGTTTATTAATTTTTGGTTTGTAGAAGGACTCTTTCAGTGAATTTATGAAAGTCACTCTGGGAGGAAAACTTGGCACGCTTCACATCTTAAGATTTGATCTTCAACACAAGGTTTTCTTTTATTTTTTTCTGAATTATTGTTTTGGGGTTGACTTTCTTTGTATTGGAGTTTACTCATTACACGGATTAGTTTTTCATCTCATTGTCATCAGTCTATAATAATATTATTGTGCCTGCTCAGAGTTTGTACGAACAACTTCTATGAAAATTAGCCATGGTTTTATCATAGTAAAACTGTGTTTTTTGGCATATTGATTACCATTTGCATAAAAAAAAAAAAATAATAATCTATGATTTTAGTAGCAACACCATGGTTAATTCATGGTAATAACTGGGTCATTCTACAGAAATGTCCACTTTTGGTATGGCAAGATGTCTTAAAATATATTTATTTTTCTAACATTTAAACTTAGACCACATTATTAGATTACCTTAGGACTTTATGAATACATATAAATGACAGCTTAATGACTTTTAAAATCTTTTTTGTGCAATTATTAAAGACCACATGTACCATTTTTTGTCACTGGTGTTACCTTCTTTAGCAATATTAAAGTTTTTATGAAATATTCTCGATTGTTTTTTCAGCACATGTAGTGAGAGTTACAGAAAAATAATGAAAATGCAAGAAATAAGGAGATTATGTCTTATGTTTATATTAAAACCATGGACAAGGTAAGACTTTTCACAATCATGTCAATGAATGTAAATGTGTAATAAACGTGTAAATATCCTGAGAGAAGAGCAGTTTGTTTATGAATAATAATAATAATAATAATAATAATAATAATAATAACACACATACTGCACATAAAGAGCTGTGATACTATTAAATCACACTGTCCGCATATTAGTGTAACTCTGGGTTCTGCACCAGTCATTAAATTTCTGCCTACTATAAATAAATATAAATATATATATATATATATATATATATTAGTGCTGTCAAAGTTAACGCGTTAATAACGCGTTAACGCAAATTCATTTTAACGGCGCTAATTTTATTAACGCGCGATTAACGCAGCGCACATTTTCTGTTTGAGCCGTGGCCTAACCCGTGGTTGGAGAAATGGATGGAGATGCTGTCAGTGTTGCCAACTTAGCGACTTTTCAAACCCCTTAAGCAACTTTTTTTCTTTTCTTTTTTTTTTTTTCAAAAAGAGCCTAGCGACCAATCTTTAGTTTTTGCCCAAACCTTATTTAGTTTCTGAGACTAGCCGGTACTGTACATCGCACAAGCGCGAGGTCTCTCTTTCCCGCTACGCACACCTCTCTCTCTCTCTCTCTCTCTCTCTATCAATTCAATTCAATTCAATATGTGCTTTATTGGCATGACAATTGTTACAATGTATTGCCAAAGCATAGTGTTTACACTGAATCTAGAACAGA
>JAFVLL020015822.1:0-12396 GCA_021397915.2 Tor tambroides | reverse complement strand
TCAGCCAACACCCAAGACGTCACTTCAAAGACTATTGAACTTCCAGCCAATCAGCAACCTCGGGATTCGGGAAACCCCCCTGTGACGACGACGACAAAAGGGAATCACAGAGGCAAAGCAAGCAAGTAACCTCCAGACTTTTGCTGAGTCGGTGCAGTTTAATACAAATTTAGCCTCATTGAGAAACTCAATGCGAGGGTTAAATAAGTGATTGCTGGTTGTTCAGGTCTGGGCAATTGCACATATTGCTGTAAACTTGGGATTTCACATTTTTCCTTCTCTTAAACTCATCCTTTCCTTACTTTCTCTCTTTCTGCAACGTGTGAATGTTTGTGTTCATGTGTTAGATTAGTTTACATGTCTTAGATTTATCAAATAAAGCCTTGTTTATATTGAAAAGAGAAGTATCTTGTGTTTTGTGCTCACAAGTTAATGTCTTAATCTGTCGATCTTGTTACTGTGCTATTAAATAGTGTTTTCACTATATTTTGGGTTTTAATATCCAGGGCAGAGTTGATTGTTATACGGCTCCTTCAGTGAATCGCTCGGTGATCAGCCGTAAAAACAGCGATTCTGTTCAAATTCCCTATAAAATCATAAATGATTCCCTTAAAAAGCTAAATTAAACTGTTTCCTTTAAATTAAATATTATGTTTTTACGTTACAACATGCTCGACAGGTGGGTAATCGTGTACACCGATGATATATTGATCTACTCAGACACCCTGGAGGAACATGTTCTTCACGTCAGATCTGTGCTGAAACACCTCCTGTAGTATAAACTCTACGCCAAAGCTGAAAAGTGTGAATTTCATCAAACAAGCACTTCATTCCTTGGGTACATTATCAGCCAGGAGGGGGTAGCAATGGATGAAAAAAAGGTCAAGGCAGTCCTAGAATGGCCACAACCCCAGACAGTCAAAGAATTGCAACGCTTTTTGGGGGTTGCAAACTTCTACAAGCGGTTTATCAGAAACTTCAGTTCAATCGCCGCCCCTCTGACCGCCATGACTAAACATCACACCGATTGACTGACTTGGTCCCCAGAGTCACGGCAGGCATTCGATGAACTAAAGACTCTGTTTACCACGGCACCCATTCTCTCATATCCAGACCCAAAAACGCCCATTCATTGTGGAGGTCGACACTTCTAACACTGGGGTAGGCGCAATACTTTCTCAAAGTCATGGTTCTCCAGCAAAAATGTACCCATGTGCTTTCTTCTCCCGTAAACTAACAGCCGCAGAACAGAATTATGATGTTGGCAACCGTGAACTTCTTGCCATGAAATTAGCACTAGAAGAATGGCGTCACTGGCTGGAGGGAGCAACATACCCGTTCACTGTTCTCACCGATCATAAAAATCTGGAATATTTGCGTACGGCTAAACGTCTAAACCCCAGACAGGCAAGGTGGGCATTGTTCTTCACTAGATTTCGGTTTACCGTAACATACAGGAATGCCAAGAATGCCAAAGCTGACGTGCTCTCTCGCCAAGCCGAAGAAACTGTCCGCTCCACCACCAACGACAATACTATCCCTGAAAAGCTTCTCATAGCACCTGTACAGTGCGATATCATGACTGAGATTGACCATCTGAATCTCCAAAGCCTGCCACGTCCTGAATGCCCTGCTAATCTCACCTATGTCCCTGAACCCCTTCAACAACGACTACTCACACAGGTACATGTTACGCCCAGCTCAGGTCATCCCGGAATCACTGCTATGGCTCATCTGCTCAAATACCAATTCTGGTGGCCCACTTTGCTGACTGACACAACCAGATTCATCTAGAAATGCACCACTTGTAACACTTCCAAATCAACCAGACAGCTTCCAGCCGGCCTGTTAAATTCACTACCCACGCCGCAACATCCTTGGTCTCATATTGCTATCGACTTCATCACCGATCTGCCAAATTCTCAAGGCAACACTACCATACTCGCTATAATAGACCAATTTTCCAAAGCTTGCCGCCTAATTCCCTTGCCCAAGCTCTCCACATCCTTCGAAACAGCTGAATTGCTCTGCAATCATGTGTTCCGTTTCTACGGCTTACCCGAAGACATTGTGTCAGACCGAGGGCCCCAGTTCACTTCAAGGGTATGGTCCGTCTTCTTCAAGCACCTCAACGTCAACAACAGTCTCACATCTGGTTACCATCCCCAATCCAACGGACAGACAGAACGCCTAAATCAGGAGGTTATTCGATTCCTCAGATCATACTGTCAGCAGCATCAATCAGACTGGAGCAGGTACCTGTTATGGGCAGAATACGCACATAATTCACTTGTGAATCCAGCCACAGGTATGACCCCCTTCAAATGCATTCTGGGCTTTCAACCGCCATTGTTTCCCTGGTCTGGCAAACCCACCAACCTACCCTCAGTCACAGATTGGTTACAACACAGCGAGAAGGTCTGGGATCAAGCTCATACCCATCTACTTCATGCTGTAAGACCACAGGAACAACAAGCCAATCGACATAGACGCCCTCATCCCGAGTACACTCCAGGCCAATGGGTCTGGCTCTCAACCAAGGATCTACGCCTCCGACTCCCATGTAAAAAACTCAGCCCCAGGTATGTTGGTCCCTTCAAAATTTCTAAACAAATATCCCCTGTATCATTTCGTTTGGAACTACCTGCTAACTATCGTATTTCTCCTACATTTCATGTATCACTCCTGAAACCCGCTGGTGGTCCGAGAGCAGAGCAAGAGGAAGGAGCCAGGCTGCAGACCCCCCTGCCTATCCTGGTTGATGGCGAGGAGGCATATCGAGTGCACAAGCTGCTAGACTCCAGATGCCGGAGCGGCTTCCTCCAGTATCTGGTCGATTGGGAGGAGTTCGGTTAGGAGGAGCGATCCTGGGTCAACGCTGGAGATATCCTTGACCCCACACTCACAGAGGAGTTCCACAGGACGCATCCGGAGAAACCGACCCCTCGAACTCATGGGAGACCCCGGCGTCGCTTACCTCCTCGTGTCAGGAGCCGCTCGCAGGGGGAGGGCTCTGTTACAGAGGAGGCTCCCGTACCGCCTCCTCCACACCACCAGAGGGAACCATCTCCTGAATATTAACTATCTTCCATTCAGACTCCATTTCCCATCATCCCTCATACTTGGGACTGATCACACCCATACACCTGCACCTCATTTACACACACACACACATATAAGCCGCTCACACACACTGACTCTCTGCGAAGTTTTGATTTGCCCTGGCTGTCATTATTGAGCGTTATACCCGTGTTTGCTTTCTTCGTATCTGACCTTTGACTGTTTTCTGTTTTCTTGATTGTTCTCTGCTTGCCCTGACTTGGATTGTTCACCTGGACTGTGTTTGCTAGCCGCCTGCCCTGATCTCCCGCCTGTCTTACGATTCTGTCTCAGTCTAGCCTCCGCTGTTTTGCCTTGCTGGTATTCGACTGTGTTGTCTGACTATTCCTAATAAAAGCTGCAAATTGATCCAAACCCTTCTGACGTGTCGCAACACTTACCCTCACTCAGGAATCTGGCCAATGACTAGTGTGCACACCTTTTTACCGGTTAAGTTTGAATCAGAATCAGAATGAGCTTTATTGTCAGGTATATTTATGCATATGAGGAATTTGTTTTAGTGACAGAAGTTTCCACAGTGCAACACAATGACAGTGACAAGACAAGACACAGATAATAAAAATAATAATATATACATATACAAAATAGACAATATACAAAACAATAGACAATTTTGAATGTACAGGTATGTTACTGTATGTCCTGGATTTCTGGGGGCCCTACGCAAAACTGTGTCGGTGGGGGGTGGGGGTGAGTTGGATTGAAGAATGGATGAAATGCATTTGTCCGTGTTTCACTCCGTCTCGAATCGCGCTAAGAAACAGTATCTCTTCCGCTGCTCAGTACGCTTTCAACTCGTTTTTTTTTATTTGTAAGAGCAAGAGACTGTCCCAGACAGCAACATAGTGTTGGCCCAGATCCGGCCCACATCTGGCCCATGTGAAATCCATGCGGGTCAGATGTGGGCCGGATCTGGGCCGACACTGCTTGCTGTCTGGGGTATGACATTCACGTTACATTATTTGGCTGATTTTTACGTAGAGAGAGTGACAGCGCAACGCATTAAAAGAAATGATCATTCATGTTTTCATAACCGCTGGCCCGATTCAAAAACGAAACTAAAATTAAAACATCTTTGAGAACAAGGGGGCCCCCTGGTGTTTCGGGGGCCTTACGCAGCTTGCGTATTCTGCGTATAGGGAGGATCGGTTCTGAAAAAGTATGTGTGTTAAATAAATAAATGTATAAATAGTGTTGTGTGTTACACGTTTATTGTCAAGTGTTCATAAGATGGATTGCATGAGGGAAGAAACTGTTCCTGTGCCTGGCCGTTCTGGTGCTGAGAATTCTGTAGCATCGACCAGACGCAACAGTTGAAAGAGGGAGTGCGCTGGATGTGAGGGGTCCAGAATGATTTTGCCAGCCCTTGGAGAGTGGGGAGGGTTGTACCAATGATTCGCTCAGCAGTCCGGAACATCCTCTGTAGTCTTCTGAGGTCAGTTTTGGTAGCTGAGCTGAACCAGACAGTTACTGAAGTGTAGAGGATGGATTCAATGATGGCAGAGTAGAACTGTTTCAGCAGCTCCTGTGGCAGGTTGAACTTCCTCACTGTTTTGAGCGTGTTGAGCTCCAGGTTGTTATAACTGCACCAGACAGCCAGCTCTTTAACCTCCTGTCTGTAGGCAGACTCGTCACCATCCTGAATGAGGCTGATAAGTGTGGTGTCATCTGCGAATTTCGGAAGCTTAACAGAGGGGCCAGTAGATGTGCAGCCATTGGTGTACAGGGAGAAGAGCAGTGGGGAGAGGACACATCCCTGAGGGGCGCCAGTGCTGATGGTGCGGGTGCTGGATTAGAATTTTCCCAGCCTCACTAGCTGCTGCCTGTCTGTCAGGAAGCTGGTAATCCACTGACAGATGGAAGTGGGCACGGAGAGCTGGGTTAGTTTGGCATGGAGGAGTGTTGGGATGATGGTGTTGAAGGCCGAGCTGAAATCCACAAACAGGATCCTCACATACAGTCAGGTCCATAAATATTGGGACATCGACACAATTCTAACATTTTTGGCTCTATACACCACCACAATGGATTTCAAATGAAACGAACAAGATGTGCTTTAACTGCAGACTGTCAGCTTTAATTTGAGGGTATTTACATCCAAATCAGGTGAACGGTGTAGGAATTACAACAGTTTGCATATGTGCCTCCCACTTGTTAAGGGACCAAAAGTAATGGGACAATTGGCTTCTCAGCTGTTCCATGGCCAGGTGTGTGTTATTCCCTCATTATCCCAATTACAATGAGCAGATAAAAGGTCCAGAGTTCATTTCAAGTGTGCTATTTGCATTTGGAATCTGTTGCTGTCAACTGTCAAGATGAGATCCAAAGAGCTGTCACTATCAGTGAAGCAAGCCATCATTAGGTTGAAAAACAAAACAAACCCATCAGAGAGATAGCAAAAAACATTACAGTGGCCAAAACAACTGTTTGGAACATTCTTAAAAAGAAGGAACGCACCGGTGAGCTCAGCAACACCAAAAGACCCGGAAGACCACAGAAAACAACTGTGGTGGATGACTGAAGAATTCTTTCTCTGGTGAAGAAAACACCCTTCACAACAGTTGGCCAGATCAAGAACACTCTCCAGGAGGTAGGTGTATGTGTGTCAAAGTCAACAATCAAGAGAAGACTTCACCAGAGTGAATACAGAGGTTCACCACAAGATGTAAACCATTGGTGAGCCTCAAAACAGGAAGGCCAGATTAGAGTTTGCCCAAAACGACATCTAAAAGCCTTCTCAGTTCTGGAACAACATCCTATGGACAGATGAGACCAAGATCAACTTGTACCAGAGTGATGGGAAGAGAAGAGTATGGAGAAGGAAAGGAACTGCTCATGATCCTAAGCATACCACCTCATCAGTGAAGCATGGTGGTGGTAGTGTCATGGCGTGGGCATGTATGGCTGCCAGTGGAACTGGTTCTCTTGTATTTATTGATGATGTGACTGCTGACAAAAGCAGCAGGATGAATTCTGAAGTGTTTTGGGCAATATTATCTGCTCATATTCAGCCAAATGCTTCAGAACTCATTGGACGGCGCTTCACAGTGCAGATGGACAATGACCCAAAGCATACTGCAAAAGCAACCAAAGAGTTTTTGAAGGGAAAGAAGTGGACTGTTATGCAATGGCCAAGTCAATCACCTGACCTGAATCCGATTGAGCATGCATTTCACTTGCTGAAGACAAAACTGAAGGGAAAATGCTCCAAGAACAAGCAGGAACTGAAGACGGTTGCAGTAGAGGCCTGGCAGAGCATCACCAGGGATGAAACCCAGCGTCTGGTGATGTCTATGCGTTCCAGACTTCAGGCTGTAATTGACTGCAAAGGATTTGCAACCAAGTATTAAAAAGTGAAAGTTTGATTTATGATTATTATTCTGTCCCATTACTTTTGGTCCCTTAACAAGTGGGAGGCACATATGCAAACTGTTGTAATTCCTACACCGTTCACCTGATTTGGATGTAAATACCCTCAAATTAAAGCTGACGGTCTGCAGTTAAAGCACATCTTGTTCGTTTCATTTGAAATCCATTGTGGTGGTGTATAGAGCCAAAAATGTTAGAATTGTGTCGATGTCCCAATATTTATGGACCTGACTGTAAGTCCCTAGTCTGTCCAGATGCTGCAAGATGTAGTGCAGGCCCATGCTGACTGTGTCATCCACAGACCTGTTTGCTTGGTAAGCAAACTGCCAGGGGTCCAGTAAGGGTCCAGTGATGTCCTTCAGATAAGCCAAAACCAGTCTTTCAAATAACTTCATGGCCACAGATGTTAGAGCCACAGGTCTGTAGTCATTTGGCGCTTTTCCACCGCGTAGAAGTCGGCTCTGCACGGTTCAGAATGGCATGGCTCAGTTCGGCTCAGTTTGCGTTTCCACTGCAGTTTAGTACTGCTTTAGAGTGGGCGGGATTATTCACGTCATTATAGTTGTGCCGCCTCTACTGCCGTGACTCCTGAAAAACTTTTTCATTCCGTGTCGCTCCATCATGCTCTTCCTGGATCCGCTCCTCGGCTATCAATGAGAGAACAGTCTGTACTAGGGCTGTCAAAAAAAAAAAAAATCGGATTTCGAATATTCGTCGAATTTAAAAAAAAAATCCACATCTAATAAATTTGGGTGTGTGCATTAGGCAGCCTTATCAGTGGCACACGAGATGCAACGACGATGTCGCTGCCATTGCATTTTAATGCTTTTGTTAGCCTATCCAGTTGAACCTACTAGATGCGGTGCTGTTATGTTGTTCATTCAAAATATTGCGGAAAACGAGAGCATCAGTGTGGAGAAGATGTTGTTTACGGCAAAACTGAAACCAAGCCGTTCACACAGAATGCATATTTATCGCATTTTCTATAGGGACATCTATCACCGTTGCACTCGCGTCTCGCACAAGAGACATTTAGAAAGCCATGTAAAATTAATGTAAGTTCAACTTTTAAAAAGCATGTCTCAAGACTTTATGGTGGGCTTTCCCCATCCCACTGCATGTCAAGTTTTTAAATGAAGAAAGTAGCCTACTCTTTGTGATTGGTTTTCGGTCCTTTGTATTAAACTATACATACATGCATGGTGCTGTTTTTTTTTTTCTAATTGTTTAAGCAACTTTATTAATTATATATGGTTTATAAACATTATTTTAAACATATGCACTTTTTTCAAAGATAGTCGTGTTATTTTACTACGCTTTGAAGAAACGTGCATAATGGTTTGCTCGATGCGCCCTCTTGTGGCCTCAGGAGAGAAGCCAAAAGCTTTTTTTTCCCCTAACTGAAATTATGCCTTTTAAATTCGAATATAATTCGAATTTTGATAATATTTGAGTAGAAAATTCGAATTGAGTTTTTCAGTCATTTTGACAGCCCCAGTCTGTACTTCCTCAACAGACAACGAAACAGCCATTTTTTGTTTGTTAAAAGAAACGTGCGCTCATTCAAAACAGTTACGTTCGATCTTTCGCTGGGTGTGCTGATTTAAATCTAGCGGGCTTGTTTTGTCTCGTGCCACAAGTTCAATGACGCAGGCAGAAACGATTTTCTCCAGCCAATCAGTGATCAGCAGAGTTTAAACGTCACGTTTTGGTAACGGTACGGTTCGCTTGGAACCTCGGCCGAGGTGGTACTAAAAAAAGTACCAGGTACTGTACCTAGTGGAAAACCCCCCAAAAGTGAGCCGTACTGAACCATACCGTGCTGTACCATGCAGTGGATAAGCACTAATTAAGTCCTGTAATTTTGGGTTTCTTTGGGACAGGGATGATGGTGGAGGGAGACTCTGTCTGTGTACTCTGAATATACACAGTGTGTGCTGCTGATTGACTTCTGCAGGGCTGCTTTGGGTCGGTCCACTAGTAATGGCTTTTACATGGATTATTTCACGGCTGACTGTTAAATTCATATTTTGAGTGAATTTGGGTTGTGGGATGATTATTGAGAATGAATAAACACGAATATGGATGCTGGAGGCAGAGACAGGGGAACCATGAGGCTGCATGAGGCTGCTGGCCAGCAGACACTTGGCAGAACATTACTGATATGGGCTGCTGAGGGGCTGGAGGACAACAGCTGAACTGGGACTGAGGAACTGGCTGACTGAGGAGGCAGGAGAGGGAGCTTGAGAGTAACAGGGCGCTTAGCACAGGAGAGCTGGATGGAACCAGCGGAGACACAGGAGATAGTGGGCAATTGGGCAAAGCCTCACCAAAAAAGTCTATTTA
This sequence comes from Tor tambroides, assembly GCA_021397915.2. NCBI lineage: Eukaryota > Metazoa > Chordata > Actinopteri > Cypriniformes > Cyprinidae > Tor > Tor tambroides. The sequence goes on along the minus strand of JAFVLL020015822.1, from coordinate 3,561 downwards.
ATCCTCCTTAAAAATGTCCTTCAGTTCATAATAATAATTTCCAGTGACTGCTGCAACCATCTCTACCACAGCAGCGGTGCTGTGGACAGGGCTTTCCTCCCAGTCTCCGAGCTCCACAAGCACTCCCTCAGCGATTGTCTGTGATGTTGCCGGCTCACACACCTGGTCAGACTCTTGTTGTGAGGCAGGCTCTGGGGTGATGGTAACTTTCGACCTTATCCTCAGTCCAGGTTCCTCCATCATGGCTTGCTGACCTCCTCGGTCTGCAGTGGGCACGTGTGACACCTCCGTTGCGTCGATCGTTGGTGGAGATTGGATGGTCTCTGGCGGTGGAGTGGGACTGGTGGCGAAGTTATCCTCCGCAGGGCAGACGGTGCAAGGAGAGTCACTGTGCACCAATACCCACTCCACGTAAGCGGCGAAATCCTCTTTAGGGCCGTCTGCTGGAACGCATGTCTTCGACCGCTAGCTCGGGCTGATGTGGTAAAAAAACACAGAACGAGCAGTCTGGGTAATGGTCCGGCACGCAAGATGTAAAAAGTCCCAAGTGTGGCTCTCCAGCGGACGGTCTCCCTGCTCCAGGCAGAGGAGTTGGACTTGAGGGAATGTCCATAGGGAAAAGCAAAAAAGTAAAAGAAAAACCGCCACACAGTTTGGTCGGTTCTTCTGTCACGGAACAGTGTTGAGAATACACGAACAAAGATGAAGAATAAACAGTTCTTTAATTAATCCACAAAAGGTAATCCAACATGGAGGTAGGCAGAAACACACGTACACAATAGACGAGAACCCACAACACCAAAGGAGAACTGAGGACTTAAGTAACAGACACAAATGAGGATAATTGAGACAACAGGTGGGATGAATGAACTAATCAGAACACAGGCAAAACTAGGTCACAGGGAAGAAAGCAAAACACAATGGAGACACAGAACAGACTGACATGTTACAGAAACAATGACAGTCTTGTAGATGTATCACTTTTGTACTTCTTCAGTTTTAAGTTGAGAGTATTTAATTCAGCATTTTATCAAATTTTTATGAAACTGTTCTATGTTCATCAATATAGTATTTTAAATGTTAAATGTATTTCATTTAAAAATTATGCTGTATTTCTTCAAAAACAGAAATGTAAAATTTTCATTTTACACATTTACTGTATGCATTTGTACAGACTTTTTTGTCTTCCAAAGTAAAAATGTTAATTTACAATCTTGAACATGTTTTGACCCTTTATTGAAGGTTTTTGATTGTAATAATTTGCAAAATTTGAGTGTTTCTCTGTAGATAATTTAGTGCTAGCCTAGGAAAAATCTGTAATATAAGGGTTTTGCACTGTAAAAAAAAATCTTGTAAAAAATGATCAAATCACTGGCAGCAGTGGCTGCCAAACAAAAACTATAAAATTAAAGTAAAATATCTTAATTCAAACAAGGAAAAATCTGTAAAATGTGTTTTACAGATGTGTTTTACAGATGTTTACAAATGTTTTTCTGTAAAACATTTAATAAAAATTTCTGTAAAATTATTGTTTTTGCACTTTATTTGAATTAAGATATTTAGATATTTATATTTAATTAAATATATTTATTGTATCCGTTGACGTTCTTATTTTTATTCTTCCTGATTCGATTGCACTACTACTTTTTCAAACTCCTCCTAGTCCATTGCTCCGGTTCTCACGAAAATTGAACCAGATCACCTTCAGACCATGCCAATGAAAAGTTATGGAATTCAAGTTGATTTGTCAAAAAAAAACAAAAAAAAAAACACACGATCAAATTTTTTGTAGTGCTTGATAGAAGTAAGGCTGTATCTCCTCAATGCTTTATCGTATTCAGACAAAAGCTGTGTCTGAAATGCCATACTATCATTCTACTCTTACTACTTCTGTAGTATCCAGTATGCATACCCGGATGACCTTATATACAGTGCCTTGCAGAAGTATTCAAACCCCTTCATTTTTTTCACGTTTTTTTATGTTGCAGCCTTATGTTAAACTGCATTATTTACTTTTTTCCACATCAATCTACACTCCATACACCATAATGGCAAAGCAAAAAACAGAACTGTCACAACTTTGTAAATTTATAAAAAATAAAAAATCTGAAATAAGTACACTGCATAAGTATTCAAACCCTTAACTCAGTACTTAGCTGAAGCACCTTTATAGCCTCAAGGCTTTTTTGTTTGATGCGACAAGCTTTGCTCATCAGCATTTGGCAATTATCTGCCATTCTTCTCCTCACCTCTTCACCTCTCAAGCTCTGTTGGGTTGGATGGGGGAAGACGCACATTTTCAGGTTTCTCCAGAGATATTTGATTGGGGTCAAGTCCAGGCTGTGGCTGGGCCACTCAAGGACATTCACAGAGTTGTCTATAAGCCACTCTTGCTGTGTATTTAGGGTCATTGTCCTGTTGGAAGGTGAACCTTCTGCCCAGTCTGAGGTTCTGAATGCTCTGGACTGGGTTTTCATTAAGGCTATCTCAATATTTTGGTGCACTGAGCTTTTCTTCTACTCTGATGAGTTCCTCAGTCCCTGCCACTGAAAAACAGCCCCACAGCATGAGGCTGCTACCAGCACACTTTACTTTTTGGATGGTACTCTGCAGGTGATGAGCAGAGCTGGTTTCCTTCAAACATGATGCTTGGAATTGAGGTTCATCAAACCAGAGAACTTTGTTTCTCAGAGTCTGAGGATCCTTTAGGTGCTTTTTTGCAAATTCCAAGTGGGTTTTTGTGTGCCTTTACTGAGGAGAAGATTGAGTTTGGCCACACTGACATACAGTGCCTTGCGGAAGTATTCATACGCCTTCATTTTTTTCACATTTTGTTATGTTGCTGCCTTATGTTAAACTGCTTTAAATTACTGTTTTTTCCACATCAATCTACACTCCATACACCATAATGACAAAGCAAAAGACAGGTTTTTAGCATCTTTGCAAATTTATTTAAAATAGAAAACTTAAATGATTCCATTGCATAAGTATTCATACCCTTATTTGGGACAGATGAAATTTAGCTCAGGAGCATTCATATCGCTTGTAGATGTTACTATACTTTGAGTGAAGTTAACCTGTGGCAAATTCAATTGAATGGGTATGATTTGGAAAGGCACACAAGTCTTAATAAAAGGTCTAACAGCTGAAAATGCATATCAGAGGAAAAACCAAGCCCTAAGGTAAAAAAAAAAAACTGCCTGTAGAGCTCAGAAACAGGATTGCATCAAGCCACACATCTGGGGAAGGGTTCAGAAAAAATTCTGCTGCATTGAAGGTTCACAGAAGCATGTAGTCTCCGTTACCCTTAATGGAAGAAGTTTGAAACAACCAGGGCTGCGTTTCTCGATAACGATTGATCTTAGCGCTTAAGAGCGTTTTCTACGAGTCATTTTGCGAACGTTCGTTATTGTTTCACATGCGTTTCCCAAAAATGCACTTAACACAACTGCACGTAGCCCTGCTTTAAGTGTTACTTAGGAGTCGCTATCCGTTGGTCAAGTGCTGAAATGTCAATTTATAGAATGGCTGGTATGTACACGCTCGTTTATTGAACCGAAT
>JAFVLL020015821.1:0-33820 GCA_021397915.2 Tor tambroides | reverse complement strand
TTAATCATATCAAATCAACCCTAATTTTAATCTTTAAATTCCCTAAAGCTAAAAATTCATAATAAAAGCTTAACCAGAGCTAAAATTCCTTAATAATTTTTACAATAATAATAAGGCATGTCTCTTGAGCACCAAATCAGCATTTTTGAATGATTTCTGAAGCACCATGTGACACTAAAGACTTTAAAGGCTGGTAAAAATTCAGTGTTGCATCACAGAAATAAATTACATTTTCAAATACTGAATAGTAATATAGAAAAAGGCTTTTATTTTTTAAAGACAGCATCTACATATGTGAATAAGTGGTCAGGGTTTGGCTGCATTGACAGCTATTTTAAAGTAGCTGATGACACTTTTCTGATTACTATGTCTTTTTTTGCAAGTAACCTATAAATCACCAATATTTCATTTCATGTTACAGAAGATGTTTTACCAGCGCTCGTTTTTTTCTTATTGAATGTTTAGCTCTCTCCAGGTATTATAGACATTCCAGTGCCTGACCCAACGTTATTTTCCCCTCGGGTGTTAGAAGCCCCAACATACACAAAGGAATCCATCATTCCCCTGCAATGGCTTTGATCTGGAGGGAGAAGGAGTCCAGCTGACTAGAACTAATCATAGTTTTATAAAGTATTGCCGTTATAATTGAAATGAAAGTCATGCTGACTTGGAGTAGTTGAAAAGGGGAAAATATTCCACTTCCTGTCCCTCATATGAGTGAAGCATCATTGGTCATCTAACACTGCACACACTGAGACTGCAGTCCCATGTTCACTCCTGCAAGTCCCATGTACACAGCCCTGCAACCTCTTCTGTGAGTGTGTTCATTCTCAACACATAACAGGATTGGCTACAGCCCTTTATCATGATGTCACCTTCCAAGAGAGTGTTATCGGTGGGATAGTGGCTAAATGCACACGCATACATATGCATACATGCTACTGGTCAGATGAAGTGCTCACTGCACTTCATGTTGGCTGCTCTGATTTCATTAAAATAATGCAGTAACAATTTACTGTAAGGTTCTATATGTTAAGATTAGGATTGCATACATTTAAATTGTATAAATTAAAATTAGTGTATTTTGAATACATATGAATTAACAAAGAACAATAATATATTTATAAATTAACATGAATCTAGATGAACTTGGTGTTTTTTTATTACTATGTACCAACCTTTAAATGAATCATTTGATACAATGAATTTACAGTGAACATACATGTTTGTAAAAACCCATATTAAAAATGTAATTACATTTGCAACTAATTTTTAACCCACCCATACCACGAAACCTATCCTTAACCTTACTAGTATCCCATCTCAATAACAACACTACAACACTAATACAATAAGTATATTGTCCCTAACATTTTTTTTTTTACATAGTAAAGGCATCTAATATTAAAGAAAATTAATAAATGCTGTAAAAATGTTAGTTCATGACTGTTGTGAAACAGAAGTACACTTTAGCATATTTTTAAAAAGAGCATTTATAAAGGAAATAATGGTTTTGGCTTTACAATAGGGTTTCAGTTAGTTAACATTAACTAAAAAGGAAGAACACTTCTACAGCATTTATTAATAATATGAATCAATTTTATTTTCTACATTTATTATTTTATTTAAAATCAAAAGTTGTATTTGTTCAAATTAATTAATGCACTGTAAACTAACATGAACAAACAATGAACAAATATATTTTTACATTAACATTAACGAAGATAATTAAATAATAAAAAAAACGTATTGCGCATTGTTAGTACATGTTAGTTATGAATGAAGTAATGTTAACAAATGGGACCTTACTGTAAAGTGTAACTGAAATAACAAACTTTAAAATAATATACTTAAAAGTGAACTAAATTTAAATTGCCTAATGTACAGTAAGGCATTTATGGTAACCTAAACTTTAATATCATTTCTGTTGAAACTTGTATGTCATGATACTAAACTGCAACTTCATTTTTTAATTACAAATATATTTAAATATTTGTAATTAAAAAAATGAAGTTGCCGTTTTTTATACTTAAAATATTTTTAAATATATCAAAACAGATCAAAATATGTGTACTCCTTTAAAGATTATTAAAATTAAAGGTGTACTTAAGAAGTATAATGAAAGTCTACTGCCCTGAAGTAGATTTAAGTGGCCTTTTGTTTTATTAATATTATCTGCAAGCACACCTTTTTAAAAAATATACTTTTAAGATTTGATGTGCACATTCAATACAATTATACATAGCTCTTTTTCACAAGGTTGCACATAATACATTAACCTTTTTGTAATGCGTTACCTTCAATCCTGCTATATTTAAAAAAATTATTAAAAATACTCCCACATAAAGGTTCGAAGGTACTCTTTTGGACAAATATGTATATGTCTTTGGCTTTATACACTCTCTTGGCACAAAAACCAAAGAAGTGCTTTTGCTGTGAACAACAAGTAGTATTAAGGAACAAATTCTGGCATTTGTTTATTCATCATTTATTTATTCATTTATTTTGAGAGTACGCCAGATCCAGCACTTAATGTTGGATTGTTGCTTTAAATTCCCCATTGCTTTCAACCCTGCATCTTTGTATCTGGCTACAACCCAAGATGTTGTTTGAAGAATTCTGACTAATTTAATTAAGACTGAATTACGTTAAGGAAATAAAATGCCGCTTTTTGCATTTGAAGCTCCTTCTATAAACAGCACTAGAATAAACATTCAAAGGGGGCGACTGACTGCGAGGACCTCACAGTCGATCCTGTCTGCTTGTTTGGAGAATTTATTGCACAGCAAAGTAGTGGTTTTACAGCGCGGTGTCTATGGTGACAGGACAGCTTGGCTCCAGAGCAAGAGAGAGGGGGAGCGTGAGATGAGTTCCAGCTGGCACAGGGGCCGAAAACAAATGTCATTGCTTGTGCTCATGAAGTCCCCCATTCATAACCACAGCTAGGTAATGAAGCCAGACTGTACGAGACAATGTCTTACAGGAGCGCTACAATTCCTGGGAGGTTATTGACTGAAGCTGCATTGATGGAGTGCGCTGGCGGCTGCTACTCACAGCCTCAGGTGTGCGGGGCGGTACGGCTGACACGGAGCCCTTGGGAATGAAAATGGATTGTGGTGGCCCGACGTCGCTCTGATAGAACGGCTATTAAACTGCAGGAGACAGTAATTCCAAACAAAAGGATTTTTCAGGGGGAAAAGAGCTCAAAGAGGAACTTGGTCAAGGGCAGAAGCCGCTCGCTCGCCTGTGAACAAAAACACACGCACACACATATTCTGCACGCTCTCAGGCTGTCTTTTTTGATGGCTCACCTCTGTCACTGCAAAAACCCTCTTTCCACAGGGAACCACTTTATACCACTTGTCGTGCAGCATGTCCATGTAACCGTCAGACTTGTAACGGCTGACATATTCAGACACGTTGCGAGTGAGAGGGGAGTTCTGGGGCAGCCCGATCCCGTAACCTGAAAGAACAAAGAATAACAAAACAATAACTTTACACGTACAGCTCAGCTAGATCAATGCACGCCTGTGGGGTTTTGTTAAAGAAACCGTCCACATTCTAGTGTGAATCGATTCTTCTATCATTGATATGTCAAAGAACCTTGAGAAGGAACAAACATGTTATTCAGTAAGTTATTCAAATAAGTGTACTTCTTTAAATATTAAAACATTTATTTAAATTTACTTTAAAGAAAAACTTTTTAATTTGACATTATTAAGAAATGTACTTAAAGAAACAGTTCACCCAAAAATTCAAAACTGCTGAAAATTCACCCTCAGACTGTTCAAGATGTAGATGAGTTTGTTTCATCATGAGAACAGATTTAAAGAAATTTATCATTACATCACTTGCTCGCCAGGATCCTCTGCAGTGAATGGGTGCCGTCAGAATGAGAGTTCAAAGAGCTGATAAAAACATCACAATAATCCATAAGTAATCCACATGACTTCAGTCCATCAATTCACATCTTGTGAAGTGAAAAGCTCATTTCTAATAAGTTCATCATTAAGGCATTTTTAACTTCAAACTGGTGCTTTTGACTAAAATATGACTCCTCTATCCATAATAGTGATTTCTCTAGTGAAAAAGTAATCTTGTGTGAATTAGGAGAGAAATATGCACAAATCAAGCACAGTTTACGAGAGAAAACAGTCCAAAACTTTTCTAAACAAATATTTTGGTGGATTTTGATGTGAGAGGAAAACAGGGGATGGACTTTTTCACTGGAGGAGGCGTTATGGATTATGGACTATGGTATTTTGGTTAGAATGAGTCAAGTGGATTACTTGTAGATTATTGTAATGTTTTTATCAGCTATTTGGAGTCTCATTCTGACGGCACCCATTCACTTGTGAGCAAGTGATGTAATGCTAAATTTCTACAAATCTGTTCTGATACAGAAACAAACTCATCTACATCTTGGATGGCCTGTAAATTGGATAGAGCAAATTTTCAGCAAATTTTTATTTTTTCAAATTTTTAACTATTCCTTTAAGTGTGTTAAGAAACAGTCACAAACAGTAAAGTGTTCTCTTTAAGTACACTTATTGTAAGTGGACTTTTATTGAATTAATGATATATTATCTGCAAGTACAGTTTTTCTTGAGATTTGAAATACACTACACATGCACATTGAACTCAACTGAGTGTGCTTATTTTTCACAAGAGACAACCTAATGCATTAAATAACATATCAAATTAAACCTAACTGTAACCTGTTAACTTCAATACTCTGAACAATACTCTGACATAAAGTTTTGAACACACTCTTTTAGACACACATATTAATTTGTCTTTTGCTAGAATATCAAAACAACTTTACTCATAAAGCTCAGCTGGTCCAACGAATGTGGTGGGCTTTTGTTAAAGAGACTATCCACATTCTAGTGTGAATTGATACCTCTATTATTGATATGTCAGAGAGCCTTGAGAAGGAACAATCATGAATCTTTGGCACCCCGTGCCAATGCACCGTAGACAGAACGTCTGTCATTCTGGTGTCTCTGCAGCCAGGCAGCCGGAGAGATACGAGCGCAACTCTGACATCCACAAATTTCATCAAAGCCCTCGCCTCACTGGCAAACCCACACATCACTCCTGGCAAGAAATCCCTCCCCTCCTTTCAGCACGTGGCACAACATCCCTTGCATCCTGATAAACTTCTGTCCTCTCCTACTGAGTTGCACCGCTGTATTTTACTCAGTCCTCTACAACCAATAAATGTGTGCTGTTGAACTCTTTGAAGAGGGGGCACCGGCAGGCTGCTGGAATATTCTTAATGGAGTGGAACCAGGCAGTCATAAAATGTGCTGTGGAAACTAATACAATAAGGGATTTTCCAGCAGCGTTAAAAGGACACGGTCCACTCTGAAGAACCGTGGACTGTTCTTTCAATTTGAGCAAAGCCTGTGAATTGAACTGATGCCTGTGGGGAATGTCAAAAGTACCATAATTAAGTACCAAGTCACGACCAAAATTGGGAACAAAATTAATTAAAAACAGATACCAGTCTTTTTACATTATCTATCTATCTATAGACAGAATTAACTGTGATATAATTATACCTATGTTACTTCATAACTATTTTTAATTGTAATAACTTAAATTTAATTTTGTTATTTAAAAATATGCATTTTACCATGTGTATAATCTATAAATTTGATACATTTAACAGATATTAAAAATATTTACATATAATTACAATTTGTATATAATTTTACAAATTGTATATAATTTTATATATATATCTATTAATTTTATCTATTAGACAGATAATTGTATCTATTAGACAGATGAGATTGAACTATTTTAACTATATGACATTTTAACTAGTAATTTAAATGTAGTTAATTTAATTTAGTAATTTTTATATTTATATAATCTATAAATGTTTTAAATTTTACAGATGTTAAAATAAATATTCAAATATAAAATACAATTAAAGTAATTACAAAAAGTATCTATCTATCTACAGACAGAATTAAATATTATATAATTATAGTATTTAACTTAACTATTTTTAATTGTAATAATTTAAATTTAATTTTGTTATTTAGAAATATGTATTTTACCATGTATGTAATCTATAAATTTGATCAATTTAACAGATATTACAATATTTTTATAAAATATGAAAGATTAAACTAATTACAATCTGAATATAATTTTACAAATTATACATCATTTTATCTATTTATCTATGAATATAATTACAGACAGAGAGATGAGAATGAACTATTTTATAAATATATTAAGTATGTAACTTTTTAATTCTAATAATTTAAATTTAGTTAATGTCTATATTTATAAATATTTATTTTTTATATTTATATAATCTATAACTAAAAAATCTATGTATGTAATAGATGTCCCAATTCACATGACCAATTTCCATACTGCAGTAAAAACTAATATGCTACTGAACACACATTTTATTGTGACAGCCTGACTCCAGTTTTTCGCCTGCATGGTTTGATCATGCACCTCGCTGTTTACAGGTTTTACAGACCCTGACGGAGCTGTCCATTTCAGGCCAGCAGACGTGATAGCGATGGTTTAGTCTTGATCATCCATCTAATAAAAAGCTGGCTCAAAAGCATAAGGGAAGCTTTTGGCAGATAGCAAGGAAAATTCCTATGCATGCAGCAGGAGATAACATCCGGATGAGAGGTGCGGACACGCCTGGGTGACTGCCATGAAACCCATCTACACCCTGTAATAGCTTTCCCTTATGAAATGACATGTGTCAAACTTGACTTGCTTCGATTTGGAGGGTAATTACAACAGCCTTGAGGTGAATTCATGGACGGGTCTTAATGTGGGGTGGAATTCTAATAGTGTATCTGTAGAAAGTGTTGGAAACACCTTGTGCCCTTTGAAAGAACAACTTCACAGGCTTTTGTAAGTTAATATAATTCAATGCGGCATGGCCAGAGGTGCTAGACTCCTGAAAGAGAGCAATATGTCTCCACGGCACAGGGGTGCTTACCTTCAATAGCAAATGGTTTTCCTACAGTCAGGAGTTTGCAGTCTGCATCTATGGACACCTCGTAGTCCAGCAAAGCCTTATCCATGATGAAGGCATCTAGCTGAGGGGGATCTGTCCTTCAACACACAGAGGAAGATAGTCAGAGCCAAACAAAACAAACACCGCCAGCCAAACGTATGCTAATTGCTTAATTGATTACAATAAGCCTGAACCAAACCCAAACCCTGTAGCTATACACTGCTTAAATCTTCTGGCTTTAGTCAGATTTACTGAATAGAAAGTGCACTTTTTTGTGTACTATGTGTGTAACTTTTTAAACAGTCTTTGAGTAGTTTGCGCCAGCATTTTGTTTCTTTATAAAAGCTTACAATGCAAAGATTGTTTCCATAAAGAGGTTTAACCTATTAATAAGGGTGGCAAAATAAAAACATGCTGCTTTAGCTAATAACAGTGGCTAATAAGAGTGTTTAATGGAGCAAATTACAAAAACTCAGCAAGTATTACATCACCCCGAAATGAAACAATAATTCCCAAATCTTTCCCATAACACTGTGTGTTTACAGCTGTGGTCAAAAACATTTCGCATTCTGCTGCATACAGAGATTCAAGTTTGGTGAACTCTGACCTTTGGATGTGGATTTTTCCATTTTTTGAAAGTACTATTTTTTATTTGTGATTTATTATTTATTAAAAGCAAAAACCCTAGAGCATGACATCATATCCTGTTAGCTGTTTATCTCTGAAGAATGTTGACTTCTCAGTGTCTAGTGTGAGGCAATGCTTGCTCATCAGCTGACCTCTATTTTACCTCAAGTGTGACAGAAAATAAAGTGCAGGGAAATTTTGCAGGATCAAACTAAGTCTCTTATGCAACGTCTGCAATGTAAAAAAACTGTCCGGATGCTTTTCTTAAAAAAAAAAAAAAATCTCAGCCCCAAGGAAGGCTCCCAACTATGGCTGCGATCTCAACTCTAAAAATGCTGACCATGTAAGGTGTCTCCTGTGAATCGAACAGAAGGATTTCTGACATGGAAGAAAACCGCTGTCAATCATAAAAGACAGGAAGTACAAAGCAAAAGTCCACACTATGTGGGAGCCTGAATCTGAGGATGAATCGCTGTGTGTGTGTTTGCGCACGCCTGTAAGCGTACACTTGCCGGGGAGTGATCGGTTGTCTCAGAAGAAAACCTTTGGCCTCATTCAGCAAGTTTAGATTTGACTTGAGAGTGACTGCCTCTCTTCTCAGCTAGGAGTCTGCAGCAGTCCCTGTTCTTTCAGGGATGAATGGAAACTGAGACTACAGACAGAAAGCCGGGAGAGCAGACACTTGTTGCTGTCGACTCGGTTTGTTTAAATCGAGTGAGCTGGATGGTGCGCATAATTCCTCATGAAAGAGGAATAATATTGACTGTGCGTCACACAAAACAGATCCACAGCGGTGTCAACAGCTCTTGAGGGTGAGAACTGATTGTTGGCCTCTTATTGTGACCCTGTTTATTGTTGTAGTATGTGCCTGCAGCCTTTGGGCTGCTTGTTGTCTGTCTCCAACAGCACCGTGCAATTACTGAGCTCTATTTCCCTTTAGGCTTTTTTCAAGATGCCCATCTCCTCTTAAAGCTTTATTTGTTTTCTGCATGTTGCGCTCTTGCTCAGCACCACTTGATTTTATTGAGTTAAAAGAATATGAATGTGTCTATGTGAGTGCAAGTGTTTAAGATGATAGCTTTCTAAATACACTTTATTGCAAGTGTTTTTCATTCAAACGAAAAAGGCTGTTTAGAAATTCAGTTTGATCATTTCATTAGATTTACTACTTTCTCTCTCTCTCTTTTTTTTACCGTTATCTTTTCGTTGGACTTTCCACCACTGCTATGTTCAATTGCCTGTTATCTTTTGTTTCTCTCTTGGGTCTAAATACTTACTTGAGTGTAGAGACTCCATCCGGAGTGGTGGGCTTGTTGAAGCGCCTCATGTACTCATGCATCTCAGGAAAGCTCTTTTTCACATAGTCCTCAGCACTACTCTCTCGAACTGTGCCGAAGCGAAACCCCAGAGACGGGTGATGGAGCTTGAAAAGAGCAATGAAATGTGAATTGATTGTGTGAGAAAGGTTTAAAAACGTAATCCCAGCATTTACAAAAAAGTACCAAAAAAAGTTCCATCGTACTACCGTAGTTTTCTGAACCATGGGGCAATCATGTTTTTGTGGACACGTACCATATACACTACCGCTTAAAAGCTTGGGGTCAGTACAGTTAAAAAAAAAAAAAAAATTATTGAACAAAGATGCCTTAAACTGATCAAAAGAGATGGTAAAGATTTTTGTACAAAATCATCTTTTTCAAATAAATGCTGTTCTTTGAACTGTTCTTTGAACTACTCATCAAAGAATCCTGAAAAAACTAAAATACAGTATATTAGAAAAGTTAATCATATTTCATAATATTACTGTTTTTATGTATTTTTGATCAAACAAATGTAGCCTTGGTGAGCATAAGAGACTTCTTAAAAAAACAACTCCAAACTTATAAACAGTAGTGTCTGTATATACAGTACTGTACAAAAGTCTTAGGCCATTAGTATTTTTAGCAACACAAAATGGTTTTAAGCCAGTAATATGTATCTTTTGGTGTGGTGTTCAGTAGGAAATATCTGTTTATATTTCCAAACATTCCTTTTGCCATTGATTGTAATAATCCAGTGAGATTTTGTTTGCACAAGAAGTCTGACAACAGCCAGAGCTACAAATGCTTGAAGAAATCTACCTGCAAAGCACTGTGAAAAGTTTTAGGCACTTGTGTAAAAATGTTGTAAAGTGAGGATGCTTTCAAAAATAATGACATAAATAGATTTTATTTATCATTAACTTCTACTAAGTAAGTCAAATCAACATTTGGTGTGACCACCCTTTGCATTTAAAACAGCTTTTGTCCTAGGTGCACTTGCACATAATTTTTCAGGTAGCTTTGCAGGAAGGTTTCTTCAAGCATCTTGGAGATGTTGCCACAGTTCTTCTGGATTTAGTGTCTCAGTTTTTTCTGATTCTTCATGTAATCCCAGATGAACTGGATGATGATGAGATCAGATCTCTGTGTGGAGCACTGGCTGTTCTCAGACTCTTTGTGCATACAAAAAATTCACTGGATTATCACAATTAATGGCAAAAGGAATGTTTGAAATTGTAAACTAATATGTGACCCTGGAGCACAAAACCAGTCTTAAGTCGCTGGGGTATATTTGTAGCAATAGCCAAAAATACATTGTATGGGTCAAAATTATCCATTTTTCTTTTATGCCAAAAATCATTAGGATATTAAGTAAAGATCATGTTCCATGACGATATTTTGTAAATTTCCTACTATAAATATATCAAACCTTAATTTTTGATTAGTAATATGCACTGGTAAGAACTTCATTTGGACAACTTTAAAGGCGATTTTCTCAATATTTTGATTTTTTGCACCCTCAGATTTCAGATTTGCAAATAGTTGTATCTCATCCAAATATTGTCCTATCCTAACAAACCATACATCAATGGAAAGCTTATTTATTCAGCTTTCAGATGATGTATAAATCTCAATTTCGAAAAACTGACACTTATGACTGGTTTTGTGGTCCAGGGTCACATATTTCCTACTGACACACTACAGTAAAATATAGAAATAACCGGCTTAAAACCTTTTTTATTGGTGAAAATACTAATGGCCTAAGACTTTTGCACAGTAGTGTATATGTACAACATTTTTATTTTAAGGGATACATACAGCACAGTTTAAATAAATCACTGAACAAAAATACTTGTGTATTTTACCTCTTCAGGATGCAATGCAGTGTTTTACCTTGACATCATGAATCCCTGACACTTCCTCAAAGGTCTTCTCCCCCACCATGACAGCTGCTAGGTTGGCTGTGTAACTGGACAGAACCAGCAGGCAAAATATGGCCCAAAGGTTCATGAGGAAGCGGCCCGTCCAACACTTTGGAGTTTTACTGGCAACGGTCCGGCCGAACAGAATGGCGTAGCAGAGGTTCAGCGCAGACGAGTAAGAAAAGACCCTGATGCGGTTGCGTCCGTGAGGGGTCATGCCAAACGGACTGTTCCACTCGTATAGGGTGATGAAAAGAGCTGTGATATGCAGTGCCACAAAGATGCCAACCCACATGGACCAGTGAAGTGGCCACATGAAGGCACCGATGGGTGCAGCCGTGTCCTTGCTGCGCACCAGGATCCCAAGACTGGTGGAGAAGAAGGGGCTGGTGAAGTCTATGACTCGGCTTCGAGCGGAGTTGATGCTAAAGCTTGTGACGGCCATGTCTGCCACCCCACTGAGCAGGTCACCCACCAACCCAGTCCATCTACCTCCTTTCCATGCGCCGTACTTCCCATCGCCTACGATGTAAAGGTCAAACTGAAAGTGCATGTCCTCAGCTAACTTCTCCAGCAGGTCGATGCAGTATCCATAGCAGCATTTCCGCATGTCATTTGGCAGTGAACTGCTGTTGGTTTGCTCCAGCTCTCTGAACAGCTGGTTGAGGACTTCCGAGCTATTGGTTTGAGGGTCAAGGCACAGCTGACCCGCCGGACATTGGCCCTCCTCGTCCACCTCCCGCGTGAACACAAATGGGTGCTCGACCAAGGTCACGACTCGCAATCTGCTCCCCGCCACTGGGAGTCCTGCTTGCCAGCGGCCGCCGAGCCTGATCTCTGGGCCGTCCTCCCGGTGGTGTTGGGCCATGCCTGGCCACAGGCCCTGTTCTTCCAATTCCAGATGGCTCGACTGCCAGCTTGCCACGGTCACCCAACTTGGCTGGCCCAGAGGGTCTCGCTGTAGACTCCATATGTGGAAGCGCTGGGAGGTAAGGACCCTGGAGAGGGAGTGCTGCACTTGCACCGGCCCTGTCAGCCCCGTGAAAGAAGTGTTCGACAAGAACCTGAGCACAGCAGGGACATGAGCATTGTGAGGAGAATATATATATATATATGCATCCAGCAAAAGCAAAGACAGTGATGAGATGACAGAGCAAAAAAATCTGCTGAATCTCTAGCGAACTGAATCCTACACATGAGCCAAGGGAGATAACTAGAAAACAAGTAGTGTACAGAAGTGATACTACATAGGAAATAGAGAAAGCAGTGGAAATAAAAAGCAATTTTTGCTATTTTAAGTGATTTATATGGATTAAGTACAGTAATTCCAGTGTTGCATGACTGCATTAGTTTCATATCAAATATAACAAAATCATTTTACCTTTGATAATTACCCTATAAAGCCTACTGTAGCATATTTGATACACAGGCCTCTAAATTATTAATATGTTTAAAACTTTGATGAAAAATCTTTTATACGCAATCTACTACTGTACTGTACATGCCTTCTGCACCCAATAGTTCATACTTTTCTAGCAAGTAAAAGGCCTTTTAGTATAATTCTAAAAACATCAGGTTGTGGTATATGGGTCTTTTAAAAAATGACAGATTTTTATAAAGTGAATATAATAGCTACTTTTATATTGTTATATTTCAAGATAAACTTTTACTGGACTGAAGTAACTTAGGTTTCCTTGATTATCCATACATCATTTTTTAGAAAAATCATGTTAAAATGTGAGTATTAAATATAATACAACAGGCTTTTGAGGAACATTTACTTATACATCTCTCAGTCATCAATGTATTGGACTGCAATATATGTTTTCCGACCACAATAAAAACTACAGATCAGCTTTGATCATAAAACTAAGAAATTAAATATCATCTTACAAAGACATACTATTGGGAGATCTAGACTGACAACTGATATTTATATGCATTTTTTTTAAGTAGTCTGCTATAATGTTATAAAACCTAATTTAACAGTTTGGGCCTCTGAATAAAACTGATTTTTTTTTTCCCTTCTTAAGTATGACCTCCATATTTTCATACTATATGAGCCATAAAAGCCTGATCAAATATGATACTCAACAGAAAAACACATATCCAAATGTTTTTCTTTTTAGATTTTTGTCTAAAGTTTCAATATACGGTTCCATAAAAAATTGATTTTCCTGACTATTAATTCATATTTCAGGCATTACAGTGTTAAGGCCCACTATAACTGCAGGTGATTCATTCAGAAACAATGAGTTTTTGTGGGTGTTTTACAAAAATGTTACATAAATTACATTTATCAAAACAAGACCAACTAAGAGTTAAAAATCTCAGCCTTGTGTGAAAATGCTATTTGCTCAGTCGATCGCATGCTTAAATACAGCAGCAGCAGAAGCACAGGAACTCCGTTTGTGCTCAGCGCTCAGGGAATCTGCATCTCACAGGCATGGCATGTTTTATTGAATGACCACAGAGAACAGCCTCTGATTCACAAAACGTGCTTACAAATGCAGACATAAGGCAGTTTACCATTTTTGTGTAACTGTCATCAGTTACATCCATTCAGTACATCCAATGAAATCCATTCATCACTGTATAAGAGTGATAGAATACGTGGAACACTGAATCCATGAAGCAACATATGGTCATCAATAAAGAATGACCTTGCTTTATTAAAAAAAAAATATATACATAATTGGGCATTGCTGTAATTATTATAGGGAAAATGTAAGAAAAAATTGAAATAATGTTTAAATAATAATATTTATTATTAGCATATTTTATGTTTGGGTAGGAAGGCAAAAGGAGTTCAAAATGTTCATTTGAAAATATCCATAGACTGAAAATGCTTGGTGATCACCCTGGCTGTCATGATATAATATATATAAATGTGTGTTTGCATGTTAAATAAGGATTTGAACCCAGGTCCCCTTGCATACTAAATGAAAATTACACCTCTAGACGATCTTGTCTCACTGTCATAGAAAGAAGTGCCACAACTGTCACATAGTGCCCTCAGAAAAAAAAATTAGGCGCATGGCGCGTCTGCCAAGATTTAAATAATTATTTCTTATTCAAGAGCACCAGCTTTTCAAACGAACACTCCAAAATGTTTCATCTTAAATTCTCAAACAATATTTTTCACAGCAGGAGAAAAGAATAAGAACAGAAGGAAATATAGATCACTCTTGAAGCCCACTGAAGTTCAAGGCTTTCTTCAAAGGCATAAGGACAGAAGGGCAGGATTATGACCTGAGTAACCTGAATCACACTAAATCTTTTGAACCAATATATGACCTTTGACAGCCCCTGTATTTAACCGCTGAGCTGCCACCATATTAGTTCTGTTAACATTCATCAGAGAGTAGTAAACAATCAAATAAATAAATACAGCATGGTTTATAGGTGAATAACCCTCTATGCCGCTCTGCATATTATACTCTTATGCTGTTCTGCATAGATCACATAACTGTGATTCCTTACACAGCCTAGCCACACTGCTTTTATGGCAGAATGTATGCCATGAATTAGTTCAATGATCGATTTTTGTCAGCTGAGGATGTAGAGTACTCAAAGGGCTGCTGGGCAATGTCTGGGTCACAGAGGGAAGATGAAAAATCCCGAGTGAAAGAGGCCTGTGATGTGTGGCTAAATGAGGCCGTAAATGATATGCACTCTGTGTGACCATAACTGCACACTTCCATTAAAACAGAGCAGAACAGGGAAAATAAAAGCAGAAAAAATTGATTGCCTGGATCATTAATTTCTCCTGATAGCCCTGAGTTTGACCCGTTGAGAACACTTGATCTGGTGTGAAAGCAGAAGTTAAAAGACAGGAGATAATGTGTTAGCCATTGCAACAAAGCTGATTTCCTTACTGAGATTTCTGTCCGTGTGACTATTATTAAACGTTCCGAAAGCATTAGCTCCACAGAGGAACAATAATCCAAGCGTTGTGTTGTTTTTAGATTCTCACATACCTGTGCTCCAGTGCTACACACTCATTTCTCAGAGCAAATACATTTCTTAACATGGGGGTGGGGGGGGAGTCTCACACTGCGAGGTGAATATTAAAGATTACATCACTGCTTTCAATCCAGGGGAAAATCTCAGGGGTCCTGTGTCACACATTTTTTCATTTTTTAAAAAGTTTACTTATCTGAGCAAGACTCATATAACAGCGGCACATTAATCTTACATCTGAAGATGCTTTTTTTCTTTTTTTTACCACAAAAAATCTCATTTGTGGAAGTGAGCAGATAGGTAAGGCTATATTCCAGCCTTCAGTGATAAGAGTTCTCCAATAGTGTGCACAGGGACTTGATCACAATCCAAGAAAACTCTACTATTTGTTTTCCAGTTATATACACCTTAGAAGATTTTTTCAAAGAGGAACATCAAAACTCTAACTCTTAGTACAAATTTTCAAATGTCATTTTTGAAACTTTTAAAAGCAGTATGAATGAATACAGAAGAGGATTAGGGCCAAGCAAGGCTTTATAATAGAAGTCATTATAATGTTAATGATTAAACTCAATAAACTTCAAGAAAAAAGTCGAAATAAAATGCTGAGCATAAACTAATTATATTACGAGAAAAAAGTTGTGTTTCGAGAAAAACTGGCTATTACTTTAGGACCATTGATGGTTGTGTACACCTCCATCCATAGAACGAAACAACTGTAACCATCTGTACAGCCATTAATGGCAATGCCGTATGGTTTTAGTTCAGGGCAGCAGCTATTTGCACTAAGTGAAAATAGATGCTGTTTACACTACAAGTGCAAATAGCCATTGATCCTCAAAATTTAACAAATTTTTTTCGCGGAACACAACGACTTTATTCTCGAAATTAAATGAGTTTATTCTCAACATATATTTAGTCCCTCAGGATCTCCACAACAATCTCTGAATTCTGTGATACTAATAGACAAGCCTCCCACAGCCTCCTCCACTAACACAATGCATCAAGCTGAGAGTCAGTGGACAGCAGGCCTGTGAGCTCTTGACATTGAACCGGACACTGGCATTGAAGATGAAGAAAGAGCCTGGCGACCTGAATGCAGAAAGGTTTTTGTCCTGTTTATGGAGGTCAGTCAGTGAAGAGGACGCAGAAGTGTCACAAATGGCTTCCACATTGCTGCAAATGCATCACTGTGTAACTGCTAACTTGACGGTTTATGTAAATGCACACAGGGAGATGGTTTTGATTAAGGAGGTATAAATGTATTGAAAATGCCCCTGAGTCAGTTAATTGCATTTTAAAGTCTCCGGTGGCTCCATCAGGAAAATAACTTTAAGATATGGGGCCATACTGTGGCCGAGACAGAATATTCCTGTAACTTAATACTAGGGGCTGGAATACTAATACAGCCATTTTCCTTGGAGAGTATTTACTACCTTATAATTCCCTTAATGTAAAGCATGCTTAATTTGTCTGCACACACTAATGACTAAAGGTGAATTTAAAGCTTGAAATGACTACACTGCGTGATCAGATAACAAATTAATTCATGATCACGAGATAAGATAACATTTTAAAGTATTGACAGTGTTGGAGAAGCTAATTTAAAACTGTAGCTGGATAAGCAACAAGATAAGCATAATCTACAACAGTTAAGCCACAATAAAGCAACACTTAATAAAATAGTTAGCACGAATCATTTTAATAATTTACTGTATTTAAAAAAAATCCCATTATATATATTATATATCAAAATCCATAATATGAAAAAAAGATTGTATGATATTAAAAGGCTTTATACTTGGTATCACATAACAATTATATATAAAAAAGAGGCCTGTATTAAATGTATAAACCATTAGCATTGACATTTTGCAGCAAAAAGTCTTCTGCATTATATGTCTGCTCACTGCATCCATAAACTGATGTGTCATGGCACAGTGCTTTAATTTTTGGTTTGCACACAACAGTGCGACCTATGATATTTGACTCATTGAGACATAAGACATAAGGCATAGTTGTTTCCTTCACTAATGGCTAATTCTAAAACAATTTCCAGATCCCCTGTAGATAATTGAGTTTGAAGGCCAGGGGTCCATAAGCCACACGTGTCACATGCAATTTCCACATTAATCAGAAATGTGAAAGATGGTAAATGGGGTGCAAAATGTGTGCTTTAATTTTCAATATGCATAGGATGCATACACGATACTTATGACATTTGACTCTTTAAGACATAATAGGGCGATGGAAGGGGAAAATTCTGTGTGTGATTTACTGACAATGCGCACATTAAAGAGCAGCACAAATTAGCGCCTGCTTTAAGACATGCTTTTTTGGATGTTAAATAATGGCACAAATACCAGTAATTTGACGAGCACAAACATTAGTAAATCATGTTGCGTGATTGATTTTAATACTCTCCCCCCATAAATTTTGCGTCTCCTGCATATTCAATAAGGTCAAGCGCAAAAATAACTGTGTCCACGCCTTTTCAGCACTAGTTCTTCATTGTGCGTCTTTAGTAAATCCTGACAGTACTATTTTAACGCCAAAAGACAGTTTGCTGTGGCGCAAGCTGTTAGTAAATGTGGCCCATAAATTTCAATAAATAAGACCATGCATATTTCCTTTGCTAATGTTCTATTTTGACATAATCACCAGCTTTATTGTGAACGACTGGACTTGAACGCAATGGGTTCATATAAGCCACACATTTGTAAAAAAAACTACACTACACACTAATCAGAAACACGAAACATGGTAAATGGGGTGTAACTCATGATATTTTACTCGTTAAGACCCATAAACTTCAATAAATAAACCATGGATAGTTGCTTCCTTCACTGATTTCCTATTCTGACAGAATAACCAGCTTTATTATCAATAACTGGGCCCATGGGTTCATATAATCCGCACGTCTCACACTTACACACTAATCAGAAATGTGAAACATGGTAAATAAGGGGGACCTGTGCAATAAGTGTGCTTTAATTTTCAGTCTGCAGTCTGCTCACTATGACATTTGACTCTGACACAAACTTTAATAAATTGACCATGCAAAGCTATTTTCTTCACTAATGTCTTCTTCTGAAAAAAACCTCTAGTTTTATTGTGAATAACTGGGCTTGAAGGTCATGGGATCATATAACCCGCACAAATGTCACATGAAAATTGCACACTAATCAGAAATGTGAAACATGGTAAATTGTGGGGTACCTGTGCACAATGTAGCCTATTAGTTATAATGTGACATAAACAACAGTGATGTAGCATTGCTAAATGCTACATTGCTGTTGTTTATGTCTCATTATAACTAAAATGGCTTGTTACTGGAAAATAGCTTGTTACTGGAAATTGTTTATGAATAGTTGTGGTACTATTATAAAATATATCAAATAATAGTATTGCTACATAGTAAGCTACTTAGCTGGAAAATGTAATATATGTATGCTTACCTGGCAAGGTATTGTCCAGAGGAGGGCAGCTCATGTTTATTGGGCTTGTCGAAGCAGTTGACCATGTTCTGGATGAGAGCCAGGTCTGGTCTCACCATAGTCGCGGCATATACAGCCCTACCAATGAGCTGCAGGGTATCCCTAATGTAGAAGTTCAGAGGCTTGCGATTCACCTCCCCATAAGCTAGAAGACCCAGGGGGGAGCCAATGGAGTGTAGAGAATCCAGACTAAGCGGGTATCCCATGATCCAGTGCATCGGGGGCAGCGCAACGCTCAACTGGTGGGCGCTGTGCAGCACTCTGGCTGTACATTCAGGGTCGGAGCCGAAAAGCACCACAGAAGACGCCAGAGCAGAAGGAGTCCTGCTGAGGAGCTGCGAGAGGAGCTCCATTACCTTGTCTTCGCTCAAGTTTTCCTCCAGTCTGGACAGGTTGAGGGTCTCCCACAGGTGCCAGTGGGCTCCATTCAAGCCCAGATGGCCCCGCTGTTCAAGTTCTTCCAGCATTCCCGTGTTCCCACCTCCCGGACAAAGAATGGCTGCTCCACCCTGCCAGCCTCCCTTCAGCAACACCGCCAACAGCAGCTCCGACAGTCCTGAAGGAGGCATACGTGTCATCATCTGTAAATGGAAGCGGTTCTGAAAGCAGAAGACATACACAGTTAGGTCTAGGGGTGCATGACTAAGAGAAATAAAACCAAAATTATATGATATGGTTAAGTGCAATTATCAAATCAAAAAAGTGAACTTTCATTAAACAAATATATGCAGTGCGTTTTCCAATGTGAAACACGGCACTGTGTTTTATTAAACACGAGCAGCTTGTGAGCCATTGTTTTCAGTGTTTCAGAGCAGCTTGGTTCAAAGGAAATGCTGCTCCACATGCACTGAGTTTTGGTTGCTTATAATGTGCATTTTGGGGGTAAGCAACATACATCAGCTATCTTTCCAAACTTGTAATGAGAAGTGCTTATAAACCAGCTGTTGTCAACAAAAGAGAAGCTTTAAGACAGGGGTATAAAACTCAGTTCCTGGAGAGCCACAGCCCTGCAGAGTTTAGTTTGAACTCTAATTAAACACACCTGATGCAGAAAATCAAGTCCTTCAGGCTTATTTGAAAACTTCATGGTATGTGCGTTGGAACTAAACTCTGCAGGGCTGTTTTGCACCCCTGCTTTAAGAGCTCCCTGCTTAATGGTTTAACGGTTAAACAGCCATAAATATGTATCGTAATTTTAAAGTTGTACTGTATATTATTTTTGTTATAATATTTTTAATACTCTTTTTTATTTTAAAATGAAATCTTAATATAATGATATTTCTCATTTGTTTAATATTTTTTATTAAAACAACAACAACAACAATAACAATAATAATTTTTAGTCATGATATATTCATTTTTGGTCAAATTGTGCAGCCCCACGAACAAATAAAACAAACCTGGAGCCACCAAAAAGGCATTTTATATTGCAAATATAACTTTATTAGAAATAAATAATCGCAATTAGATAATGTAATGCTAGTTGGGTCTTCACACTGACTCATCTAAACAAAAAACAAACCCCAACATAAAATACAGATATCTTCAGGCTGCCATTGCGTATTGTATTCCCTAATGACTATACGTTTGAATAAGTAAGAGGGAAGTCTGGGGAGAGTGTTAGACCTCCTGTGACTTCCATCTCCCAAAGCTGCCTTATAGGCAAATAGAGGAATATATTACTTACTCTGAACTTATGATGACCTCACACTCAAGAACACTGAACACAACACTTGTTTTGATGCAATCTTGGAAACATTTGAATCACTTGAATAAAAACCAGACACTAAAACAGTGAGGAAGAGCCGTCAGCTCTCATCTGAAATAGCTCCTGGCCATTTCTACACAGACACTCTGCTGTTTTTGATGTGGACTGACAGGGAGGCGTGCGTGAATGCGCCGTGAGAGTGAAAGATTGGATGCTTGGGTGTTCTGAGGGGGAGAGCGACTGTTTGAACCTAGTGGGGGGCTGTGCACGAGCAGCACGGGGCTGCGGCACTGAAGAGGAGTCCCCACGCAAAGTTAAAACCTGTGTGACTGGAATAACATTACCGCCAGTGGCTCTGACACGCGTCCCTGTGACTTTCACTGCTACTTAGGGCGCACGAATTAGCACGCACACTGACGACTCCATGCGGTGATGCCAAACTGGATGAATTTGAAGAAGAACGATAAAAACACGCCAGTCATTTAGTCTCGAAGTTCTGCTCTGCTGAAACAAAAGAACAGGGCTTCAAAAAAATAGAAATGGACCAAGGGGGTCCCAGGGTTGTGCTGTGTACATATGGGAGCTTAGATAAGAAGAGAGAACGGGGGCAGGCTTATCTTTTATTTACCAGTAAATCCAGGTGATGCCAGGTGAATAGCAAACAAACAAGCAAACAAACAAACATCTTCTATGTGAAGGCAAACTTTCAGCCTTGAGGCCTCTCATTGCTCAATCGATCTGAAAACAGCTGCTCCTCCAAACAATACCTGCGCCCTGTAGGACTTTACCCTTCTCACGTCTAAATGGATCCACAAGCTGACAGCATCTGAGCAGCATGAGCAGTTTGATTTGTTCTCCCCGTCTTGGAAGTTTAGCGGGAAATGTCTATTTCCATTTACACTTTTCCCACACCTTGTGAGCAATTTTCACAATCTGTCTTAACACCGGGGGGAAATAAATGGGTGCTATTTTTTTTTTCTCCTTATATCTCATAAATGGTCCAAATGTTGTGGAGTAACATTTCGTTAATATCTAATACGGCAACATACAGGTTTTGCAGACTAATACAAACAGTAGTTTGGCCATCAAATTATCATGCAGGTGTGGAGGACGGACGTGCTGAATCTATCTGTCACTCTCACACAGAAACGGCACCTGATCCATAAACAAACCATAATTGAGCAGAGAAATTGTAAATTACTGCCTATCTTCCTGAAACAGACGGCTAAACTCTAGTAAAACCCAATGATTTCTGCTCTGATAGTTGAAGGTTTTGTAAGGTACATAATTTTGAAATTATGCTCTGCTTTAAACATTCTGCATTTAATTTTCATATTACGAAAAAGGTGACTGATGATTCAGACACACCACTGAATATCAGGGATGTGCAAAACCACAAATTTTCATAAATTACTAGTCAGTGGGTTGACAGAATGACTAATTGACTAATTTACCCACCTATATGTTCTTCCAAACCTGCATGACTTTCTTTTGTGAAACAAAAAAGAAACAGTTTTGGTTACCAATTTTCATTTTTGGGTGAACTGTCCCTTTAAGGAAACCCTGTATAATCTGTTTTTGTGTCATTTCCACCACATGGGTTTCTTAGGGCACTGCAATTGACACAGGGTAATTATCCTGAGCTGTGACATGGAAAGGCAGAAGATAAGAAAAAACCCATAGGAAATGTCCATTTCACACATTTAAGTGCCCTTGTAAAATATCTACTATTTCAGCAGAATTAAAGGCTAATTTTGAAAGGCTATTAATAGTGAAAGATGTTTTAAAAAACCAGATGGTCTATGACAACTAGCAGCAGGGGCTAACGGGGCCATGCTAACCAGCCAAATATCGAGCCCTTGGGGTCTTGCTTTCAGAAACAGCCTGAGGGAGCGTAACAGAACGAAACAGAACTCAGGTGTCAAGACGTGTTTCTAAAAGCAAAAGTATTTTTAACTTGACATGCCACATCAAAAACACAACATTTGTGGTGCAAAACATGACGCCACAGCCTAAAATTTCTATCTGCATGTATACACAGACTAACATTTAAAAAACAGCAGAGACTGCACAGACCATGATAAACCCTGTTGGAAAAAACGAGCAAATGCTGGTTAGGTATGTTTTGAAGCATGGCAGCTGGTTTGAGCTCGTTTAAGCTGGTCCTTAGTTGGTCATGAGCTGGTTTAAGCTGGTTATAAGCTGGTTATGAGCTGGTCCTGAGCAGGAGCTAGTTGCTTAGGACCAGCACATGACCAGCTTAAACCAGCTCATAACCAACTTATAACCAGCTCAGGGCCAGCTTAAACCAGCTCATGACCAACTAAGGACCAGCTTAAACCAGCTGCCATATACCTAACCACCATATACTGTTTTTTTCAATAGGGAATGGTACTGTAAATGTCAGATATTCAACAAATAATTAGGCTAAATATCTATAACCTTTAATATCACAAAAAATATCAGAGTCAACACAAAAACGGCAACCTTAGGATTCTGCTAAATAATAGAACATTGTTCACATCAGGCGATCTGAAGCCTGATAGTAATGGTCTTGACATTTATATGTGGACTTGTTAACAGAAGCAGTTTTTTGATGCAGTGCTTTATTAGAGATGAATTTAAAGACCAATTCCCTGAGGCAAGACGTTTGCAATGCTAAAATCTGCTCTGAAAAGAAGCTACAAAAAAATAAAATCAGACCTTGTCGACCTCACTAATTCAGTAATTGGTTTGTGGGCGACTAGTCAACCATCCTGACTCATCCTTACTCTGTAATCAACTTTTGGTATTTTTTTTTTTTTTTCATCTTCTTAGTTCCACAATGTTGTGCCAAAGTGCTTTAATGTCGTAAAAAATGGCTTATCTTGATATACAATTCTGCCTCGCAATGTTTTGAGGAAAGAAATATGACGGCAGAGAGAAATGTGAGGGAAAGATACATCAATACTGCTTCTCCTCTATTAAGAGTGACAGTAACTTAATTAAGAAAGACCATTGTGGGAAGCCAACGTGAATAATTTTGAAATACCTACAAAGGCTTGCAAAAAAACAAATGTCTAATTACAGAATGAAAATTAGGCTCTCTGACTGACATCTGAAGAGGAGCATGTGGGGATGAAGAAGTGATTTATGCAGTATATCATTATACATATAAATTGTTTGGGGTATTATGACCTGATGAGTGATTTATGCTCATGTATCTACACTATTTATGCAAATTAGTCTAGAAAAAAGGGTTTAGCATAATTAAAAAGGGTGAGCAGCTTATATATGTGATGTCAAGGGTAGCTATCATGCTTCATAAAGTGTTCATGTGGCTTGAAAGCAATGCTTAAATACTTGCTCAATCTGCCATATTGAGTGGCGTCCCGTCTGTGTTTAGTTAGCCACATCATTAGGCATAAGCGTGTGTTAGCAAATGTGTGACATCCCAAGTCTCCAACTGCACCCGAGGCTCAGCATCAGATAAGCAGAGAGATGGCAGCTCTTCATAATCGCTGCATTATCATCAAAGTGCTTCATGTCTTGTTTTACATTTCTGATCTGCTATGATAATAATTAAAAACACGAAAGAAAAGAAAAACTTGTCCACTATACTAAAACTAATTTTTAACTCATCAAGGAATGATGTAATATCCAAGCCACCATGGATGACAACTTTTAACCCTTACACCTGATTCTGTACGACTACGCTATGTGTCTATGGCTATATCCAAATATATGCATACTTCCTTGTGATATACAGTAGTAGGTGAAAAACAGCATTTGAAAGAATAGTGTGATTGAATTCACAGTATTCATAAAACAGTAGGCAAAGTACCTGAACGACCTACTACTTCTGGCCCGATTCTGATGTGTGCATATGATGGACACTTTACTATCCCGTAAGGCCATGGGAGAGGATTTTCGAATGGCAGTGAATCGATGCAACTGACACTGTATGTCACATGAGAAAGACAACATGACAAATATAGTACATCCAGATTACATTTATACTACATTCAATACTTATATTTTGTGGAAACAGCAATAGGAAGACTCTCTCTCTCTCTCTCTCAAAAAAAAAAAAAAAGGATTATTATATACTTTTTTATGGTAAAGTAAGATTCATATTTTTGATTTGTGCTCTAATAATTTATGCATCATGAGGTTAATCGATTGCTTTAGGGATTAGGCGTGATTAGTGGTAATCAATTGCACTGAGATCAGAATGCTAAAAATGCAATGTGTCAAAAGCTGTGACTAAAGCTGCACTTTAATTTTCTTATCTTAACTGCGCATATGTGGTACAGGAATCAAAACTTTATATGCTGTAATGATGAAAGGGAAACCAAAGCCAAGAAACCCAAAGCTCAGCTCTTTTAGCAGCTTCCAGTGTGAGCATTTTGCCCCAAACTGTGATTGTTTTCCTCTCCAAGGGTGGAAAGTGTTTTTTTTCCCCCTTGTTACTGTTGCTTGTTACATTTTTTTCTGTATATCACTATATCACTGTCCTGTGTGCACCGCTGTGGCCAGTTTGCATCTCAAGTATAATGGCATTTCTGTGTTATTAAATGTTAGCTGCCTAGACTCTGACCTGTTATTAGTCTTGATAACATTTCCAAATCTTGTTTGCTCCACAGTGACCCTAATATGACACTGCAAGAATGTCCCATTCCGTGAGTGAAAGGAAAGCCCATAAATTCAGAACTCCATAGGATAGAAAACAGCACTGTAATGAGGCTTTGAAATCAAAATATTTTTTTTTACACTTTATAATAGGAGCGATCACTCACATTAGGCCTGGTGAATAGTGCACTGCGCACTCCCACTGGGCGATAAAGTAATATTTGAAAATGAAAGCCATTTGGGGAAATGTGAGTTTATGAATGAGGTGATTTACCAAATGATCCTGTCCAAATTCACCAGAACAGAATCTTAAACATCCAGCAGCGCACACCAGAGGAATGAGTCCTCGGTGAAGGTGTGAAAGCTGTCAGACAGCAAAACATTGAGTTTAACCAATTCTTTGGACATTAGTTTGACGTATTACTCGAGAAATTAGATTACTATCATAAAGCTTCATCTATTACTTTTTCATTAAATGGAAACCGCTACAAAGGCTTGCAAAATATGCGCGGCTGCCTGCTTGGGAATTAGATATACTATTTCAGATATTCCAACAGTGAACTTTAAAATGTCTTATGAATAAACTTTTGCAGTGGCTTTTCGTGCAAAGAAAGCTACAGTTAATTGCAAAGACGGTCCTTGAGGAGCTGTGATTTAGTGCAGTGCTTAAGGTCGTAATGTTGACAAAGTAGTAGTATGCTGTGCTCTCAGTAACTCTCAAAGGTCTGGGTCATCCTCACAAGGTTTGGTCACAGGCTCTAAAGTTGTAAAGTTTAAAGAAGTATGTTATTCCGCCTCAATGCCAAACTTTAAAAAAAATATAAACTGGTATTGTCGTTATTGGTTCAATCTGAAACTGACATGTTGGAGTGCACAAACTACAATTTTTATACTTTTTTGAACTACTTATTGTTGTGTCTGCAAATTTAATTGGGATAGAAAGTATTTTATCTCCTTGAACAAAATTTTTAAATATGCATTTTACAATTTTAGGACACTATGATGAGACTCAAAAAATAAAAGTACTAAAAAAATAAATTATACATTTTTAGCTCTTATCTTAACTATGTAATGACACTAAAAGTTAACATTTAATATAACAGAACACAGATAAAAATGAATTTAATGTATTAATATCATAATTAGATACCTTTGGGAAATTTATCTAAATAATTATCTAAAGACAAAATAAAAGTATAATGAAAATCCAATTATATGTTCCTGCTGCTCATCCAAAAAGTGCCTACTTAATTGACTTCTGTGAAGTCAGCCTGATAAGAAAAGGTTAACGTTGACTTTTCTGTTTAATTGTAACAAGAGTTTGAATGCTATTAGTGTTCTGATGGCCAGACGAGACCTTTTCACCAGATATAAAACGGACACAGATTAGATGCCTTCCAACTGACACCTCTATCAAAATAAGTTCCTCAGTTACAGTAAATCTACACAAAAAAGTATTCTCGGGAGCAATTTTTTTTTTAATCAACATGCTCTGAAACCTGGTTTCTCACACTCTCTGGAACAGTGTTCAAAAATCCTTTTAACTGTGATGTAAATAAATGTACAGAGCCGTGTTAAACTTTCAGATCGCTAAGAAGTTCATTAGCATTACTTCCGCGAGGCGTGCGCTGCGTTTTGCTCAATTAGCAAGGAAAGCACTAGGCAGCGAGAGCTGCCATCCACAGTCAGCCTGAAGTGCACTGAAATCCTCTCTCTTTATATGCAGCCCGCTCGGCCCGGCTTCATCTAGACGCTTCATATGCAAAGCTGCTCTCAGAATGTTGACTGATAGCATTTGAAATGTGCAAAGGACATCACAAGTAAAGAGTAATCTTTTCAGGCTTTATGCAAAAATATCTTCACTGAAACATGCTATCTGATTCAAAGCCATGCTGGCGGTAGGCCTGCTCCACGGTGGGCTTCAGAAAAGATCCTAGTATATGATGCATGACGCGTAATGTGTCCCAGGATTAATAACATGATTAATTATCCATTAATAATTGATAAAATTTTAATTAACTTGAGGATATTATTTATGATTTAAGTAACCCTTTTAAGCCTGAACCATGAAACGCTGCTACATGTAAGTTGATGGTGTCACTAAGAAACTACGATATAAAAGATAGAAACTGACTTTATTATTGCTAATGGCTGAAAAGCCAATTATGATGATGGCCTGTGATAAAGTGAGATGATTTTAAAAATATTGTTCTTTCTGTGGGTGTCTTTCAATTTAAAACCACAGCTGCTTTTAAGCTCATGTTCCAACTGCTCATTTTTGGAAAGTGCGGCAGCACCTCTCTGTTGTCATCACTGAATTTCCCTAATCCAAAGACTATTGGTCTGTTCTTTGCAGATAATGATGATTTCATGCTTGGATCAGTCATCCCTTTTCAAGTTTTGGTTGACATTTACATGGTCTCTGCTCAAAAAGAATAACATTTTGCAATCGATGTCTGAATACGGCAGGCCTGAATCCTCCCAGGAGGTTGGGATGCCAAAAAACAGAGTCTGTTGGTGGGTAGAAATTTATCAGGCTGTGGCGAGATGAAGGCCTCTGGTTGATGGCTTTGGGAAGAGCATAAAACTCTGGAACAGGACATATGAATGAGGAGATGATCTAAAATTCAGCAAAAAGAAGAGTGGTTTTCTAGGATATAGGTGATTTGATGGATATACTGCTCTGAGGCCGAAGGCAATGAATTCTGAAGGTGTATCATTTGGGACTAAAGTCAGATAGCGGTACAGCTAGAGTTATCTTTGTAAGTGTTCTGGACTGAAGTATTCATTCCATTAGACTCTCTTAAAGTTCAATGGGCTTTGCAACCTTTTTTATGCCAAGAACCCACAGATAAGATTACTCACTTCCAAATATAAAGGCAGCTATTTATTAAAATTAGGGCTGTCGATTTAACGTTAATTTGGTGTGATTAATTATGTAACAAAATAACATGTTAAAGTTATTTACCCATTTTTAACGTCATGCGTGTTCGTCATCTTGTTCTACATTGAATGCCATTGTTGAAGAACATAATGGAGGAAGACGACTTACTGTGTTTATATTGGAATACATTTATATGCCCCTAAAAATCAAGATATGAGGGCAAAAAATGCCCCAAATAGGTTTTTGTCTTATATTTATATCATGTTATAGTTTATACGTTAGATGCAATATTGTCCGTATTGTCTGTTTTTCTCAATTTCACCAATTAATTTTTTTTTAAAAATAATTTCTATTTTTAATCAAAATATTTCTTTCTAATGCTACTTTTTTGTTATGTATATTCAATGTTTTTTTCCATTTAACACAATAATAACTTTATCTTTTGTGAGGCAATTTCTCAGCTCAAAACATCATGTAATTAATTAGGTTAAAAAAAATCTATAATTGTTCGACAGCCCTGAATAAATTCATATTTTTATGAAAATGTCTATAAAATATTATATCTACAACTCTCTTGCAGACCCCTCTTAAAACCCTCTTTGAAAACCCCAAATAAACACAAAACAAATATCTATATGGAATGTCATGTCTAATTTGCCAAAAGGTGTTTTTTCTTTTTTAACAAGAGTAAAACCCAGAAAAACAAACCAACAAATAACAAAAGGACAAACACAAGAAAGACATTATATGCAAGTTACTTTTCCTGGAACATCTTTTCTGGTTTAAGGAATGTTTTCATCTACAATCCATTCAAAGTAGTTGTTGGTTTGATGGATTTCCAGTGGAATAAAATATGATGGCTAGCTAAATAAGAGTTGAAGGCTGTGATATTTGTTTGGCATTAAATGTAAAATCTATTTCTAACTGTAAAAGCAATAGTTTTACCTGTCAAGGCTTGCGTCATCCTCATGCAGGGCATCTACACCCTCATTAAATCATGATGAGTGAGTGATTCATTATTAACGATGGCTGATGTTCCAGTGTTTCATAATGGCTGTGGTTTTAAAGGTGAAGCTGTAAATAAACATGGGCAGTTGACGTCTGCTCCCTTTAGTCCTCTGTGTCATCTATATGGAGGGAAAATAATGTTTTTGGAGATGTCAAGGCAGTGCAGGTCATGTTTTCGGATTCCCTTGAAATAGCAAACGGTAAACGAAAAAAAAAGACGAAAGTTAACAAGAATTCTGATAGCCAAGCAATGTGCATTTAGGGGGCTGGACAACCTTGCAAGAAGGTGCAGGGAGGCACAAAAGGTAATTCAGCACAATGTCTGCAATCATCAGCAACACACAGCCAACAGTGAGTGAGTCTGACAGAGCTGAATAAACACTTCCACGCGGCTGTCTCTGCGTATCCCCGGTTAACACAGAGAGTATCTTAGGAGACAAGCTCCATATTGCACTGTAACTGCAAAAACATTGAAAGCTTGAGGTCGACCCAGCTTCAGGCACATTACATTACTGGGAAAACATTTTTTTAGTTATCTGAATGAGGGTGGATATTAATGAATCTGTAGGTGAAAAGTCTACTGCTGCTTCAGAGAAAAACTGTGTTAATTTCTCCTTTCTCAACTGGCATTAAAAACAATAAAAGCTTTGACAAGTGATATAAATCCTACAACTGCTCATAAAATAAGTAGAACTAAAAGTGCCGCTGGCATTGGAAGGAATATTCCGGGTTCAATACAAGTTAAACTCAATCACTAGCACTTGTAGTATAATGTTAATTAACAATTAATTGCTTTAAAACGTTACCTTGATCCTCTTTAAAAAGGCAAAAATCTGGGTTACGTACAAAGGAATTAAATGGGGCAAATCCATTTGATTGACCCTTTTCAGACCATGAAGACATGTTTCCATAGTCATTAACATATTTAAATTTTTATACATTTTAATGTACATCTATAACACTATTTTGTGTTATATTACCTTGGCATTAAATTACAGAAAACTAGTTAATGCTGTGTTTCTAATACCATGGCTGAGGAAGTGACAGCAAATTTGACATCTTTCTCTCGTTCGATCAACGTAATCAATCTTTCTATATTTGTTCCTCTTTTGTAAGGTCATAGAAATCATCAATTTTTTCTTTTGCTAGTGCAGCAAATGGGAATGCAAAAATTACTACAATGACGATTTCTATGTCTGAGAACCCCAAAAATGTGAAAAGGGTTTGAGAAAAATGACCTTTTCTTTTTTCCTTCCAGATTTATATATTGGTTTAAGGTTAAATGTTAACAGCACAGATAAACATTACAAACCATTTCTGTTTGAAATTATAGCCATTTTACTTTTTTGCCACGACAATGTAACCTACAACCCTAAAACGACCATACAAATGAAAAAAACAGCTTTACAGTTCAAATAATGCTCATGTTTTAACAGAAAAATAATGTAAAGCTCTTTAATAAAAGGCTTATAAAAAAAGAGACCAACCTCCTTTTTTGTTTTGTTTTTTAACGAGTAAGAAAACAAGGCGAAATTATTTTTTGTGGTAGACATGCCACAGATGCTGTGAACTGAACTAAACTTGTTCTACACCCTGAATATTCCTCTAAGTGCAGGAGTGTATTTTATGAACCGATGCGAGTTAAATAAGGCCGGATCTCTCCCACAGAAAGAGAAATCCCTCACTTACAGCTTAACTGAGGCAGAGGCATTTTTGAGCGGATGGGCGGGAGTGCATGCGCAGTTATTAATAAGCATGATAGCAGAGCCGCATTTGTGTGCCTCATGCATGATGGGAACGGTTGTCACATCTTCTGTCTTGTTATCCAGCCCAAGTCTTTTTTTCCTATCCCTTCAAAAAAGGGGAAGATAATTGAAACATACTCACAAGAGAGTTGGGTTAAAGAGATAAGACAAAACTAATGGAAATAAAAAGAAGAGGGAGAAGAGATGGAAAATGACTTACAGAGAGACACACAGAAGCGAACTTTGCATCAAAAGTACCCATAGTGCTAAACTGTAATACCCGCTTATGCAAATCTCTCCCCCATTCAGAATAGATGCCGTTTGCAGGTTCCCATGCCAAAACGAACAGACGCTGCTGTTTCTCTTTCTGTGTGTTTTCTCCATCATCAAAGCAATCAGAGAGGCTATAAGATTGCAGATTGAGATACAGACCTCAACCAGAGCCAAGCCGAGTGGATCCTTCAAAGGAAAATTGATTTAAAATGTCAGTTAGATGATCTAACCGATAAAAAGATCAACAGACTGTTCATTGTTTTGCTATGAGCAGTGAAGTACGCTATGATTAGCACAATGAAAACAGCATCAAATATTCATTCCACAACAAAACAAGAATTAGCCACTCTGGAGAGGCATCGTTGGCATCAGTGCAGCCTGGTCAGCGCTGTGCCCACCGTAATGCTGCCAACAGCCAAAATAAAGACAATGAATCATTTCTGTCATGAGATCTGAATGCCAGTGAGATTCGTTCAGCGAGGCGCCGTATTCAGAAGCAAAGTGAAAACTCAAATCACCTTATATTGAGAGATCAGGCACCACTTCAAAGCTCACCTCAGGCAGAAAGAGGGTTGAATTTTCAAAGACACACATTTTAGAGTGGAAATAAGGTATAAGGTCGGGGAAGAGTCATAAGTACCTCAGGGCGCAGTCGTGCCACTTATTGGAAACAGACTTTTAGATTCTATTAAACTCTCATATTCTTGCAACTGCATCAAAATAGAAACTCGTTTTTTACGACACATACACCAACTCGGAGCGTCCAAGAAACATCCCTCAGCTTTCTTGCTCAATTAGTTTTGATGGGTCAGAGCATTCTCGGCTTACAGTATATGGGCATTAACCCAAATCCAGATGGTATTAAATCACATACGCGGCTGTGTATTAAATCATATGAATGTGCTGGGGTGCTGTAATGCTAAGTGCCTGGCAACACTGAGCCATCTCGGCCCCGTGAGCGCAGCTCGCAGCATTCTTCCTCACCTGGCTGATGCACCACGCTCTTCCCGCATCCTTACTGTCACAGACCTCAGTGGCCCATCTGTGCTTATCTCAGCCCTGCACGTGGGAGATTACAGACCATCTCCTCCAGGTATTTCACACTTTATTTACACCCTCTGCCTCCATAATGGAGCGATCCAGGCTGCAGACAATCACAGCAGCAATACTCTGAGGATCAGCATTGTTCCGGCTGGGAATAGGTGGTGACTTGCGTGCATGTGTGCATGGCTTTGTATCAGCAGAAGGAGTGTGGACCACCTCTATGACTAATAAGTGCTTCCTCGCCAGGTGCTTTTAGAAATGTTTATTTTGTGCAGTGCACAGAAATGGGTAATGTTGTATGGTTTACTTCAGCTATGCATTTTACACGCTGCACTGCACATGTAAATAACAGACAAGAAGGTTTTGTGCTAATTTTCCTTAAAATTCAATTTCAACACAGTATGATGGCGCTCCATTTTACAGTGAGAGTTCTGATAATGTATCTACTGTTGCATCTCTTTCTTTGACGTAGGGGCCATTTACACAGAAAACGTTTTAACATTCTTACTGGAATGCTTTTCCATTGCTCCTATGTAACGTTAAAAGAAGTTCAACTTTTAAAAAACATGTCTGCATATCACTTTTTAAATGCGAAACATTCCGTGTTAATGACCCTTTACAATCTACAATGTGGGCCATGTCATTTACAGTGTACACTATATAACAGATCCGGTCCTTGAATTTGAAGTTGAGTGCTGGTATACACTGAACAGCGCTGGGACTTTTCACAGTTTGTATCACTTCGCTGGTCTGTGTTTGTGTGTTCCAGATTTAGTGAATCATTCATTCAGCCACTTCATTCAAAATGCTGGTTCATACCAAAGCAAGTGACTCTTTTTATTGATGAGTGATTGAATCATTCGCTTAATCTACTTGCTCAAAAAACTGATTTATTCAGGAATGAAACAAGTGACTGGTTACGTCCCAAATCACATACTTTGAGTAGGAAATTCTTTTTGAAAAGGAATTACTTTGAGACACATGTACATATGAATATATGTAGTATGAATGCAATCTGGATGTACTACATTCATCATGTGACCTACCAGCATTGCTTGTGTCCACTTCAGAATCTTGCCAGAAAAGGTATGTCATCCAGATATTTTTTGCCTACTGTTTTATTAATACTGTGAATTTGGACATACTACTTTGTTCACACACTGTTTTTCACCTACTATATAGTAGGAAGGTATTTTGGATGCAGTCACTGTCTTTATGAGCGAGTCATTGAACCTTTCAGTCAAGTAATTCATTCACAACACTGATTGATTTAGTAGTAGAGCTGCTTTATGTATGAAACTGAATTTGTTTCATAATTGATTAATTTTACAACATTAAGGCCCGGTTAAACAGGCAGGACTTAGACTAAGCTAAGATTAGGAAATAGTTCAATTAGGACATTTAAGTCATTTTTATAAACATGCTAAAAAAAAAACACTACTGGTGTGCTTTTTGAGACAAAACAAAGGCACTGATATATTTTAAGATCAGTCAGTGCAAGTTTCTCTCAGTTGAAACAGCTCAGACTTACATTTTAGTCTAGGACTAGGTTTAAGCCTTGTCTGTGAAACCGGGGGTAACAGTTATTTTCCTGTTTATTAATATTAAGCTGCCTTGAAACAATCTGTGTTGTATAAAGAACTATACGCACTATATGTTGCTCAGAGGCGTACAATGGTAGATTCTGCTGTGGCTTCATTTAAAACTATTTTCATTATCGGAGTGAAATACACAAAGTAACTGACAATATTGTGTCTGAAACATAAGTTATTCAACATTAGCTTATTTTTTTATTGAAAATGTTGTACAAAATCAATACCGTGCTTTCTGAATATATGAATATTCATCTGATGACTTAATGGTTCTCGGCCCTGGTTTAGAGATTCAAAATGTACACTGTTAAGAAACCACTGCTCTGTGGTTGCAATTTTCCAAAGGTTACTCTTTACTGCAAGACCGCAATGGCAAAAGGTCATGCTATAACATAATGAGGGGGCATCTACAAGATAATGGTAGCTTTTCACAAATTAATGTCTTCATTTAGGTGTACATGAATAAGGTCATTCTCAGTCCACTCTGAATGTTACGAACTGGAGTTTAACTGAAAAATCAACATTTGGATAGTCTCAACAGCCCTCTTGAATTAAGGATTCATTAAGCTTAATAACCTTCCAGTAGTTGTCCACTGGTGAGCTAACAAAGGGGCATAATTGAGAAAGGCCTTTGGA
>JAFVLL020015820.1:0-32172 GCA_021397915.2 Tor tambroides | reverse complement strand
ACACACTATTTCCCCGTCTAAATACTGTAAAGCTGATGTAAAGCCACCCAGCTTTATATCAAGCTGATGTAAAGCTGCTTTGACACAATTTGCATAGTTAAAAGCGCTATACAAATAATAGTGACTTGACTTGACACTCTCTCTCCTCCTTCTCTCCACTCTCGGAGATGGACGTTTCCAAACTTATCCTTTCCAATCATCCTACTACTTGTCCACTTGATCCTATCCCCACTCACCTCCTTCAGGCCATTTCTTCTTCAGTCAAACCTGCGCTTACTCACATTATCAACACCTCTCTTCACACTGGTACATTTCCCACAGCATTTAAGCAGGCTCGGGTCAGCCCACTGCTTAAAAAACCCTCTCTAAATCCAGCCCTTTTAGAAAACTACAGCCAGGTATCCCTTTTTCCACTCATTGCAAAGACACTTGAGCGAGTTGTGTTCAACCAACTCTCTATGTTTCTTGCACATAACAACCTCCTAGACAACAACCAATCTGGCTTCAAAAGCGGCCACTCAACTGAGACTGCCCTGCTTTTGGTTACTGAAGCCCTGAGACTGGCAAGAGCAGCTACCAAATCCTCAGTACTCATCTTGCTGGATCTGTATGCGGCTTTTGATATGGTTAACCACCAGATCCTCCTGTCCACCCTCAGAAAGATGGGCATTTCAGGAACCGCACTCCTGTGGTTCAAGTCTTACCTCTCAGGTAGGTCCTTAAGGGTGTCTTGGAGGAGTGAGGTTTCTAAGTCACAACTTCTTGCTACTGGGGTTCCTCAGGGCTCAGTGCTTGGACCACTTCTCTTCTCCATCTACATGTCGTCATTAGGATCTGTCATTCAGAAGCATGGCTTTTCTTATCACTGCTATGCTGATGACACTCAACTCTACTTCTCATTCAAACCAGATGATCCGACGGTAGCTTCTCACATTGCAGCCTGTCTGAGAGACATTTCTAGCTTGATGAAGGACCTACACCTTCAGCTCAACCTTGCTAAGACAGAACTGCTCGTGGTCTCAGCCAACCCATCACTTCATCACAACTTCTCTATACAGCTGGGTTCGTCAACCATATCTCCTTCCAAGACAGCCTGGAACCTTGGAGTTCTGATCGATGATCAGTTAAGCTTCACAGACCATATTGCTACAATGGCCCGGTCCTGCAGATTTGCTTTATACAACATTAGGAAGATTAGACCCTTCCTGTCAGAGCAAGCCACACAACTCCTTGTCCAAGCTCTTGTTCTCTCCAGACTGGGCTATTGTAATGCCCTCTTGGCGGGCCTTCCCGCATGTACTATCAAGCCTCTGCAACTGATCCAGAATGCAGCAGCAAGAGTGGTCTTTAATGAGGCGAAAAAAGC
Source organism: Tor tambroides (assembly GCA_021397915.2). Classification (NCBI taxonomy): domain Eukaryota; kingdom Metazoa; phylum Chordata; class Actinopteri; order Cypriniformes; family Cyprinidae; genus Tor; species Tor tambroides. The sequence continues at coordinate 30,806 of JAFVLL020015820.1, read as the reverse complement.
TCACGCTACTCCTCTCTTCATCGGGTTACACTGGCTACCAATAGCCGCTCGTATCAAATTCAAGGTACTGATGTTTGCCTACAAGACAACAACTGGCACTGCACCAATATACCTAAACTCGCTAGTTCAAACTTTTGCGCCCTCCAGAAGCTTGTGTTCGGCAAGTGAATGCTGCCTTGTGGTGCAATCCCAAAGAGGTACCAAATCACTCTCAGGGACCTTTTCCTGGACTGTGCCCAGTTGGTGGAATGACCTCCCGATCTTAATTCGAACAGCTGAGTATTCAGCCATTTTCAAAAAAACATCTAAAGACATCTTTTTCGCCAGCACCTGACCAACTAATATTAGCACTTATCTATTCTATTCTATTCTATTCTATTCTATTCATATTAAAAAACCCTAGCTATGTGTACTGTACTAGACTAACTGAGACTTGTCATGGCACTTGTTTACTGTTGCTCTCTCGTTGGTCTGATTGCTTCTATTGTTCTCCTCATTTGTAAATCGCTTTGGATAAAAGCATCTGCTAAATGATTAAATATAAATGTGATTGAATCGCTTACTCAACCAATTAATTCAACACACTGATTTATTCTAGATAAACAAGTGACTGGCTTTGAGAGTGAATCTTTCATTTTACCATTTCATTCAAAACACTGATTCATTCAGGAATTATACAAGTGACTGTTTTTTATGAGTGAGTGAGTGAGTGAATCATTCTTTCTACCATTTCATTCTAAACATTTATTTATTAAAAAGCAAGTGACTGGATTTTGAGTGATCCATTCAACTGACTCATTAAAATAATAATAATAATAATAATAATAATGATAATAATAATAATGTAATTAAACTATTGACAACAAGTGTATTTATGCATGGGTATTGAATCATTCACTCAAATGATTCATTCATGAAGGTAACACCAATGCTGTGTGGCTTTGCTTGTAACTGTTTCCACTGATGGAGCAAAAATAGACTGAGTAGCTGTCTACATGTAAGTAACTCAAAATTACAACTTTACTGTGTTCTGTGTACAGTGGTCATATTTCAATTTAATGTGAAAAAGAACCCCAAAAGTCTTTCTACACTAATGTATTAGTCTAAATATGCTGACCATATGCCTTCCAGGGTAGACAGAATTCATTAGAAGCAGACTGATCAGTAAATCATCTCAGTTCTGTCTTACAGACAGCTGTATTCTTTCTGATTTAGCTTTATTGACCCCGGGCCAGACCAGGCTTTAGGAAATTTCCCCCAAATGCATGAGAGGCAAAGGTCTGATTCATCTGTGTGACAAGATTGTTATAATGGAACGTACAACCAAGCACACAAACACTGGAAGACAGTCAGGTACAGATATATTGTCCAATGTGAGCAGAGTTTGAAGCCATGTCAAAGTCTGGTCCATCTGTAATGACTGGAGCTGAAGTCTAAAAGCCTTTTGACAGCCTTTTACACTATCTCCATCAGACATGTTCTTTTACCTATCCTCACATCTTTTTTTTTTTTTTTTTGTACTGAAGCAAAGACATGAAGATGGTTGTGTAAGGGCCAAATAATCTCCTATTTTCAGCTGAAGAGGTACTCTTCATTCTTCATTACTAATTAAATAAAGAACTACACACTTATTTGGTTGATTTATACTTGCTATTTTATTTAACACACACAACATTCCTATATTGACACTGACAGTTGTTTGAAAGTTAATGTATCAAGATATATACATTGCAGCACTTAATGACTGGGGTGAAGTAGCTGAGAAATGACAAAAATCAAATGCATTTGAAATGGATTATGGCATATAATACAGCACTTTATAGCACAGGTGAGCTCACAGCAACTTCATCAACTTGTTAAAGACAATAATGTAAAAATGGCATATTCCATTACAGCATTATATGTACAAGCTTGAATAATATGACTCATGCAATTTAAGGAAAAAATAGTTTGTCATGTCATACTTTATTTCCATATGACATATCATAGGAGATGTGGGTTCTCAAATATGTCAGCTGCATATTACAGTATGTTTCTTTTGAAATAACTCATTTTGAACAAGATTTGATGCAGCATTGCATCTTTTATAGATATGGTAATTCAACAATACACTGCGACGAGATAAGCGGAAACCTTTTAATCAAGTATGGCAAACATGAGATGTTATATGTCAAGTAAACTTTTCTTTCTGTACAAAAAAAGTTTCAGGAGGAAACAGTTGCAGCTCAATATATATTTTCACCAAAATTCCTAAAGGTTAGCTATTACTTACATACATAGGCTACATCTATACATATACATTTATACACACAGACAGCATATTTTTCTTACATTTTTACTACTTGCATTTTTCCATCTGCTGCATTTGCCATTAACTCATATAGGATAATCACTGGCAAAAAGTTAGGGGCTACACATCACTTGCTGTATGTTGCTTTCTTCCAAACACAATGCAATTTTCCTTCGGTTCCAGTGCGATTAGTCTCACAGCATTTAACGCTCATATAATTTGCTTAAAAAGTTGTGGGTCCAGTCGAGCCACTGCCATTAAGATGAGAATGCTAATGGATAGCTCTCTCCAGGTATTATGGGCCTCCTTGATATAGACAGCTACTGAGCTAGATAAGAGTGGTCCTTCAGATATGTGAGAGTGATAATATCTTAATGAGCGAAAATGTAAAACAACCACACACACACACATACACACACAGTTACTCACAAGCTGCATCTGTTTAAATAATGGCCCTTCCATCCACTGTATGCCACAGGCGCATATTCAGACAGAAGTATAGACACACACACACACACACACACACACATTCATACTCACACATTGAACGTTGGGTTTCCATGTTGTATGGGGAAAACATATATTTATGCTGTGTGTATATATATATATATATATATATATATATATATAAATCATCAAATCATGGTATGTTACACCTCCTGTCACAGAGCTCAGCATCAGCCTGAGTGTCCTGGAGCTTTGCCTTTATGGGATCGACTTTGAACAACACGGGTGCTCAGATCTCCTGTCTGATGTTTATGGAGAGCTGACAAGGAGCTGAGATATTTTCATTAACAAATATAAATGAAATCTCCAAGGTCAAACTCTCAGGCCCGCCGTGCAACCACAGTCTGACTGCAGGCAAAGGCAGGTCAACATCATTATAGCACACACAATAATATGACAGGAGAAAGAAAAAAAGGAAATCTGTGAAGTAAACAAAGCCACAAACTGTGGGCTAGGTCCCATTTTAGCTCCTCTCTCCACTGTCTCGCCTTTCTCTGTGGGAGGTAATCTGCAGGGGAACGACAGGAGTAATAATAAATGGTGCTGACCGCCTGTCTCCTCAGTCTAGTTGAGATATCAAAGATGAGGAAAGACAAATTTCTGTTGATTACAACAATGAGGTGCATCTCCTTTCAACCTTGAGAACATTGTGTGCTTGGCAATGGCTGATCAAAGTTGCAACAAACAGAGAGCACATTGAGTTTTTGCACCCTTGCCTATGATGACGGATGCTGTGAGCATCTTTGCTGTCCTAGCTTTCAGTGTCTTGCTTGATCACATATGCTCTTTCACTTGCCAAATTTGTGCCTCTGATTGGATTTCTCTAGCTTTGTAGCAGCTTTGTAGTTGCATACAAAGCTTTATATTGAGAAAAAGATGCACTCTTCAAGCAAATGCATTAATAATAGATATGGGTTATGCTGAGAATTCGGGTTTATGCTAGTCCTGGCTCAAATATACTGTAGGTGACCTCCCAGACCTCCACATGCTTGTCGTAAAATTAAGCATGGCATTTGTGTGTGTTACAAAGCATTACTGTTTGACTAATGGTGACTAATTCTTCTTGGAAAATGTTTAAGCATCTAAAATGTTCAGATCAGGATGAGTCGAAGGGAGTCTTTCTGCTCGATTTGTACATTAAAAAGGAAATGTACTACTTGTAATGTGCAATTAAAATGTGAAACACAACATAACTGTAGAAAAAATTATTGCTACTGTAATGCACAATCTTTCGGCTGTTCCTGTTAGGGGTCACCACAGTGGAATTAGCCACACATCTATTTTAAGCTGGATGCCAGATCCAATCCAGCACTGAAAGTACGCTAACTTGTGCAACCTGCATGTGTAACCCACTGCAGCAAACAGAAAGGCAAAAAATAAACTTTTAATGGTTCTGTTGCATCTGTGCGTCAGTGTTGCTGTTAACTAAAACTGAGACTATAAGAATAATTTTCAGTAACTGAAATAAGGCTGAAATAAAATTCAAATAAATATTATAAGCAAACTTGAACTTAAATGAAAATTAAAAATGTTGTTTTGAGGTAGTAAAATTACTAAACTTTAATAAAAATAAGTTAAATAGAAATATTTTAAAAAATAAAGCAAAATCATATAACAAAAGAAAGAAAGAAAGAAAGAAAGAAAGAAATTATGGTAACACTTTATTTTAGGGTCTCTTAACTAGTTGCTTATTAGCATGCATATTACTAGAATATTAGCCATTTATTAGTAGTAATTAAGCACATATTGATGACCTTATTCTACATCCCTAATCCTACCCAATACCTAAACTTAACAACTACCTTACTAACTATTAATAAGAAGCAAATTAGGAATTTACTGAGGGAAGAGTCATAGTTAATAGTGAATAAGTGTCCCCTATTCTAAAGTGTTACCGAAATGATAATAAAAACTGAAATTCTAAAAATAAAAGCTAAAATGTTAATAAATACTATATATAAATAATACTAAAATAACACTGTTGTACCTACACTCAAACCAAAACAGATCAATTAAATAAATAAATAAACAAAAATAAAATATAAAAATAAAATTAAGAGTATGTAAAATGAATTCTCTGTAAATCTGTGAATTAGATTTGCTTTGATGATGATAGCAGTATCTGAGTAATGTAACGTGAAGTCATGCATGCGTACTCAAGCATACTCACAAACTTGCAGTGTTTCTTTGTCCACGCCTCATAAGTGTGACCAATCTGGTGTCCTGAGTTTCAGACTGAAAAGTAAGTCTATGTTATTGTCTAAACAAGGTCAGAATGAAGGATAAAGTAAGCTACTCACTTCAGTGCTGTGGATCAGTCATTAACTTTCACTCTCTTACTTTTTGGTTACCATTCCATGTGTTTCTGCATGGCGCAGTAGAGGAAGATTTAAAATAGTCAAGAGGAAGCTAAGCTTTGTGGATGCTCCAGTTTAGAGAGTTGACAAAATGAGCTAGATAAACTGGTGGGCTGCAATGAACGCCTAGGCAACATCTTTTTGGGTGCCGTGCAGCGAATTTTGCACAGCACAGAGTTGGCACTGACATTCGGGGGTGGCACTGAAAGCATTTGGCACTCTCACGCAGGCCCTTCCATCCACTGCCCTCCTCCAGAAACGCATTCTAATCAAATTCTGATGCCCCTCTCATATACACAGACATTTGTAAAGAATAAGGCTCTTTCAATCCATGTGAATCAGCGAGGACAGATAAAGCAAAATAAATGGAGACCTGGAGCGGTGGCCTCTTTGCTGGGTTATGAAGGCAAACTGTCATGGTAAGAGGATAAGTGGAAATGTGGTTAAAAACAGAATAACTTAAAGCTAACAAAATGTCAGTTCTTGGTTTTATGGGATTATTCTGCAGCATGGTGAAGTCCATGGAAAAAAAGAGGTCTGAGTTAACAAGCAATTAAAGCAAAAAATCTTCATCTGCATCTGTGTTTCTCTTCTCTGTTGAGTTAAGCATAGGATATATTTCAAACATATAGCAAGTAGTAATTTTTTATGTCTTGATGTCTGTAATTGCTCAACTGAGCTTGACTATTAGTCAGTTTAATGCACAATAGCTTTTTTTTTTTTTTTTTTTTTTTTTTTACTGGTATGTTTACCAAGATAGACATTTACAGTGATAGTCCATCTAAAAATAAACATTCTGTCATCATTTATTTATCCTCCTGTCATTACAAACCTCTATGGCTGTCTTTCTTCTACTGAACACATGATAAGATATCTTAAAAAAGTTTTTTTTTTTTTTTATCTTTTCTTGAAACTCAGTGGAGCCCAGTTCCGTTTTGGACAAAACTCACTTTCATTGTATGGGAAAGTAAAAGAATTTAAGACATTCAAGAAGGTAAAAGTTTCTATAAAAAAATCTTATTTTGTGTCCCACAAAAGAAAGAAAGTCACACAGGTTTGGAACAACATGAGGGTGAGTAAATGATGACAGAGTTTTCATTTTTGAGTGAAGCATCGCTTCTGCATTTTATCAAAAATCTTTACCCTCACACAAATATCTGATGACCTACAATACGAATCATCTATGGTTGACTATCATAATTAAGTAAGAGGTTTTGCAGGACCAGTGAAGAGAACCGAGGATGTACATGATAGGACATCATGCTGTCCACGATCCTGAACATGTGATGCCCACGGCATTACAGAGGCTTTAGCAGCAGTAGTTAATCTGAGCCTCAGCCTGCCGCCAATTGAGTGAAACCAGCTTCTCTCTCCATGACTGGAGGTCAGATCATTGAACTGTACTGTCGATCTGCTCCACTGGGTCACAGCGCTAGAGAATGTCAGGCCCACCACACTGAGGATTAGTAAAGTCGATTGATAAGAGTGTGTGTGTGTGTGTGTGTGTGTGTGTGTGCGCGTGTGCGTGTGTGTTTTTGTGCCATATGAGGACACAAATTTGTATAATGACATGGGTATGACATAGGTATTACAAGGAGAATGTGATTTATGAGGACATTTCCTCATGTCCCCATATTTCAAAAGGCTTATAAATCATACAGAATGATTTTTTTTTTTTTTTTGAGAAAGTACTAATACATAAAGTTTCCTGTAAGGGGTAGGTTTAGGTGTTGGTGTAGGGTGATAGAAAATACAGTTTGTACAGTATAAAAACCATTACGCCTATGGAATGTCCCCACAATTCTCAAAAACAAACGTGTGTGTGTGTGTGTGTGTGTGTGTGTGAATGACAAACCCTGAGTTGCACACAAAATCTTCAGCAGAAAAACATTTCTGATTACAGCTCATAATATCTCATTAATCAAACTCAGCTTTCAAAAAGATAAAAGCAGTCCTTGTCTCTCTGACTTTGAAATTAGCAAAAACATTTTGTTATGTAAGGCTTGTAAAACTTTAAATACATTTAAATTACATAGATAAATTATATTATTCACCAGTCTCTCCAGAAAGAGCACATTTCATACTGATAATTAAAAACTTAAATTAGACTTTTTGGATCAAAAATATCAGTCGATCAAAGCATGATGGCACTTGTGTATTTAATTGATGTATAAAAGAATAAAACTCACCAAAGAACATCATTCAAATTTCAAATGTCAATGGCAATATTATTATTATTATTATTATTATTTTATTTTTTTAATAATAATACTAATGTTCTAAGTGCCATTATATCATTGGTTTTCCTTTTTGCTGTCTGTTCTTTCGTCTGATGTGCTTCCTATGCCAGCACAATATACAAGCACACAAGCCATGGCATTTTTTGGACTAAAATGACAACAAAGCAGAGATGACTGGAGCTCATGTCAGAGTAATGTGGCCTTTCATGCAGCAAGACCCACACTGTAATTTCAGCCAACTGTGAATAACAGTTTCTTTTACCCAAAGGGGCTGATGTTAGTTTTCATTTTTTCTTTTTAATTTTAAATGAAAATATTTGGCTTTGTAAAATTGTAATACTACTACTACTACTACTATTACTGGTAACACTTTATTTTAGGGTCTCTTAACTAGTTGCTTATTAGCATGCATATTACTAGAATATTAGCCATTTATTAGTACTAATTAAGCACATATTAATGCCTGATTCTACATGACCTTATTCTACATCCCTAATCCTACTCAATACCTAAACTTAACAACTACCTTAGTAACTATTAATAAGCAGCAAATTAGGAGTTTACTGAAGGAAAAGTCGTAGTTAATAGTGAATAAGTGTTCCCTATTCTAATGTGTTACCCTACTACTACTACCAATAATAATAACAATAAATTCTTCAAAACATTTTTACGCTAAGCATGACTCAAACTTCAAATGTGGGGTACACAAATTGATTTACAAAATAATAACAAGAAAAAAGTAGAATAACAATAATATTCAAAAGGTAATTTTTAAGTGCAGCTCCAGTGACATTAGATCACATTATAAGTGAAGCACTGTGTCACTATCAGAAACATGATGATATGTCATGTGTGAGAAAGTTTGCCATTTTTGTTTGCATCAGCGTCCACAGCTTCTAATCCAACAGACCAAAGTGCATCTGTGTTCTCCTGTTGTTTTGGAAGAAACAGATCAATAACAATCTCTCTCCAAAAGAGACTTGACTGATTAGGGCCGCCTGTAGGCATGGCTTCAGACTAGACAGCACAAAATGAGTTTTCATGTTCAAAAAAAAAAAAAACTAAATCCCTTCCAGAAACATAACAATATAATTTTGGATCTTTAGTAAATGAATAATCTCCGAGTATTGAATACATCTGACTGAAGCTAACTTTGCATTGGGGAACAAGGCTGTTGCAGTGTCCAATCAGCTATTTTTACTAAGTATATAGTATACTTTTTAATTTACTCTTAAATTTATTAGCCATATAGTAAATTACTTGTCATTATTGACTGCTTGTTTAAAAAGAAGAAGAAGAAAACAATTTAACATGGTTGCACACTGTTTGAATTGCTGTTCATTCAACAGTCTGAACTAATCTATAGCATTCTGATTGAGCTGAAATACGCATACTGTTAACACCAATTAAGCACGTTATCCACACCATGCAGAACTTGTTACTCAAAGGTGATGATTTATTTCCAGGGGAAAGATTTCTTTCAGACGGATGCAGTCGCATTATTCTGATAAGTGGACAATTGTTTGATTCCTGAAGAAAATTGCGAATGAAAATGAGGGTCTAAAATGTACTTAGCTGTGATTTGGATTACCATAATGTGAAGTGCAAGATGCTGCATGCTTGTTAAATGATCAGCAATATGATTTCTCTTTTATTAGTACTGGGAAACATAATCCATTAAGATGTGGGATAAATGTTATATCTAACCACCTTACTATACACTTAACCAGCAATAAATATCTTAATGTTCAGATTAATTGAAGAAGAGTGTATAATATTGCATATTTAATAATTATATCTTAAGTGACTCCTTTTCCTAGTGTGAGTTTCACAACATGCAGTATGGTAACTACCCTATTGCTTTGTTTATTTTCTTTCATTAGATACATTTTTTTTTATATAATTAATTAATGGGTGGAAATTAAAAAACTTAAAATATCTTCAAATAACTTTGAAGGATTTGTTTTGAATCCTTCATGGAAGAACAGAAGACAGCTGTTTTTTTTGTTGTTGTTGTTGTTTTTTCAGGTTACTGATGTATAATGTATTTTCACAGCCTTTAACCAGAGCATGTGTGAGAAACAGGCCTCTCAATTCAGTCACGTGAGGAATTCATCACTTGCCGAACCAAGTGAACAGTCATTAACAAACAGATGTCTTGCAGCTTTCACAGGACTTGCTTCTATTTGTCCATCCATTGGCTTGCCTCTTTCATTCACCGTAAAACTAATCATTTAATGCAGAACTCAGAGCATATTCACTCTTCAAAAACACAGCTTGCACATGGCCGAAGCATTAATGTACATTAACAAAAGGACCATTACCTTCTCTGTGCTAAAGTACCATTGTGCTCCTGAGCAATAAGGTTCTATACGACCCTGTCTCTCTCTGTGTATTGTAAGAATACTTTATATTATCTCTGGCTACTGTATTTGATTTCTCTAATGGATCAGCCTTTTGCAGGTTTGGAGCAGAGGAAGCAGAGAAAGAAAAAGTATGAAACTAATTGGAAGTGTAAAAAATGAAAGAAACCAAAAATTCATTTTGCACCCTGTATTGTCAGTCAGATGTATCCACTAAGATTTAGCCAGGAGAATATAAATGATTGGGTGGCAAAAATGTCTTGATTAAACACAGCACTTTTTTGGATTAAATTGATAGGCCATATTGGAGAAGAAGATTAATATTAGGAATGAAAATGACTTAGAATTTGTGACTTTCTGAAATGGGGCCACACAACTGATTTCTCTCATCACATAAAAGCAATCCTCTCAGCATCTGCTGATTCCATGAGATCCGGAGTCTTTTATGTGATGAAAATGTAGTAAGACTACTCATTTCACCCCATTATTCACATCAGCACTATTTAGATGGCTAAGTGTTTCCACTTTGTCAGAAATGCAGTGTCTGTTTATTAAAAAAAAAAAAAAAAAAAAAAAAAAAAATATTATTCAGATATTGGCAAAAGTGATTTTCAGTGACAACAAAAATCAAACATCTATTACCCAGAGGGTTTTTATTACTTTTATTTTCACAAGTGGCACATTTTCAGCATTCTGATGACAAATGCATTTAAGCATATTATCAAAAAATAATCAGACTTTTGATTAGTATATCTAGATTTTTATGTGTGTTTCTTCAGTATAAACATCTAAAATACTTGTCTGAGAGAAGGATCAGTTTTGCACCAAGTAAGGTTGCCAGGTCTGTGTGATAAAGCCAGGCAAAAGACTAATCAAAATGTTTCAAACACCAAATTTTAATCTACAAATTACACAAGTTTTATTAAAAAGTTTTGTCCCTGTCACAGTCACAGTTCTAGCCCCTTGTTGTGTTGAAAATATTGGCACTCCGTTTGTGTCTCCCCATTGAATTACATGCAATTGACCAAAAATCTAACTATGAAAGAGAGAGAGAGAGAGAGAGAGAGAGAGAGAGAGAGAAAGAGAAAGAGAGAGAGAGAAGCACAAGAGGTTTTAAGTACTGCAACCCAAATAGTTTAATTTGGATTCAGTTGTATAGTGAGCAGGGATGAGCATGGATGGATGACCATATTGCATATTGGGGTGAATATTTATTTTACTGGATATGCACTTTTTAAATATTTCTAGTGAATGCAATCACTGAAAAGACTACTATAAGCTGGAAAAAAGCGCAAAAAACAAAAAAAAGAACTATTACATCATTAGACATTTGCTAAATTGCAAAAACATGAAATAGTAATTTATAATAGTATATAGAATATCAGGATCCATAATTACTTTACACAATCACAAAAAAAAAAAAAAAAAAAAAAGTTGTCCAAATGAATGTTGGTCCAATTAACTCGCAACATGATGGGAGGCAAAGTCTCAGCGTTTCTATTCTCACTAATAATCAAGGTTTGGATTTGGAGATGGGAAACTGATATTATACCAGCAGTTACAGGGAGCACTATCCCGGAGCAGCAATCTGAATTCTCTCTAATCACTAGCTAAGGCTGTAAGCTCTTCCCAGCACTATATGAACTTCATCTTTGGCTGTTGGTAATTCAAAAATCCTTATATTCAAATTTAATTTGTGTGATATGTCAAACTCTCAAACCGCAAAGTAAAAAAAAAAAAAAAGAAATCCCCTTAGCAAGTTTAAAAGTAGCCCATTTCCATGGGAAAACCTGCAGAGTTTGCTATTCTGAGTTCTGAAAATGTACCACTTTCTTGCGAAAGTAGAAGCAAAGCAATAAAAATACACATAATTACAGATAAAAGATATAAAGAGCATGGGAGCTTTTTTGGCAATTGTGATTTGCTAAAGAGCAATGTAAGTAAATGATTCTAGCTCAATAAAGAGTGACATTCAGGATAGCACTTTATTTATTTGATACATATCCAACAGTGAGTGACTTTATAATCTACAGCAATAATTATTTAGCTCTGCCAACCACTTATCTCCAACTTTAAGTGTTCTTGACTATCAGATGTGCTGAATGTCATGAAAACTGTCACTAATTAGGAAAGGAGAAAATCTTTTAAGTTTATTTATTGGCTCTGTGAATCTACTCAACCAAAAAGCATGTTTATCCTACCAGTAGGCTTATTTAAATATATATGAATGTTTCTCCAAGAAAGTAAGTCTCTTGCCATTGGTAATCTGAGTATTGTGAGTATGGACTTAGAACATGAAAAAGTTATTTACACATTCAGATTAGAATGACAATGGAGGTCTGGTGTAAATACATAAATAATGAGTGAGACTGTAAACATACATTCAACAGCAAGACACAAAGACTTAGAAAACCTAAACAAAATGAATTCTCAGAGAACCTGAGACTTCATTTGCGCTATTAATTGGTAAGACTTCCATTCACATATTTTAGATGAATATTTAGATATTTCACTAAAAATGCTGAATGGAAACACCAAGATTTGAATAAAGCCCAAAATGTATAAAAACTTAAAAGCCTGCTTGAAGAGATAGTTCATATGAAAAAATGAAAAATTGTTGAAAATTTACCTACTCTCCGACAATCAAGGATGAGTTTGTTCCTTCAAATCTAACATTACATCACTTGCTCACCAATGAATCCTCTGCAGTGAATGGAGAAAAAAAAAATCCATCAGTCCATCAGTTAATGTCTTGTAGGTGAAATAAATCCATCATTAGGGCATTTAACTTTAACTTGAAGTGGGGCTTATTATGGATGGATGGATGAGAAATCCTACTACCCTGTCGTTTGTAAATAAAGATTTCAATTACTGCTACTACCAACTGGAGTGTTTGGCATCACGGTTGCCCTTTTATATGCGCTCCTCTGCCTCCAGAATTTTTCATCCATCTAAAAAATTAAATGTCAGTTTTATATTGGTCAAACAAATTACAATGGTACATTGTACCAGAATTGCAGTGCCTTTCCATTTTCTAACCTCCTCTTTTTATTATTACTTCATTTTCCACTCAAAAACCTTGGGTAACAACAGCAATTATCCTCATCCCCATTTTGCATTATGAATTGCTGAGGCCTCCAACCATGAAGGAGGAGAATAATGGCCAGTGTCAGTGAGTTCAGCTGGGACCAGGCCATCTGGATGGCAGTCAGGGCCTGGAATGCTAAACCCTGTCCAGATTTGTAAGCTTCTCCGATGTAGGGGTCATAGAAGCCACTGGTTCACATCCAGACATGTCATGTGAATGGGTCTCGATCACCCTGGGCAGTGGCCCGCAGATAATGTATGATGGATGTTCCAATTTGACAAGGCCAGAACACACAGTCATGCAACAGCCCGGGTAAATATGGAGCTAATAGCTTTGTCTTGTTGTATTCTGTTACAACAGAACTAGAAGGTCCGGAAAAGGGAGGATAACCTGCTTTGTTATTGTATTCTACATAGTCTCATTAAAACATAATATGATTTAATTTGGATGAAGTTATTCCACCTACTGGTTCATGATCATGTTCTGTTTGGGGTCTCAGAGACCACAGGGTCATTAAAAAAAAAAAAAAAAAAAAAAAAAAAACATTATTTCAAGGCTTTTCTAAAAATGATGTTTATTTACATTTGGCCCCTTAGAGAAAGCACATATAAAAAGTAATAATGAAATAAATTTGAATAATAAAAATCCCTGATTGGAGCGCTCATTGTGGAGATGCACTTAAGATGTATTTTATTTTTTTTTACTTACTTTATTTATTTATTTATTTATTTATTTATGTTTTACTCAGATCATAAACAATGCTACTTAAATGGATACTTTGTAGTAAAAATAAGTAATTCAATAATATATTATACTTTTTTAATTAGGTCAGAGGAACTTAGTAATAGAATCTGAAGGAAAAATAACAGATTGGTTTCAAATTTCTATTATTTTTACACATACATTATTTTGGTCTCTGGAATCCCAAACATAAAACCACAGACAGAAGTTTAACCTTATAACAGAGGGTGAAAATAACAGAGATGCACAGCAGATAAGCATAGTGTTAGACCCTAGTTCAATTTAGAGCAAGAGAGTAAAGGCATGCACAGCTTTTCAAATATGATTTGTGGTTTGTTTTTGTTAGTAACAGCTAAAAATGCTGTTGTGGTCTGAAAATGCCTGCCGATAAATAGTGCAAGAAGAGCTGTCATCTTTCACGACTGATGGGCTTCCTTTCTACTGCAGTCCAGCACCATTCCCTTCATCTATCAGAGTGTTTCCACAACTGACATTCAGCAGGTCATTCACATACAGGATGTGATGTAACAACTATTCAGAATCCTGTAAGAATATTTTTTAAAAATAAATAAATAATTAAATAGATTTTTTTAAACAATTTCTGGGAAGCAGCAGCCCAAAGATACTCAAAGGGAAAGTAATTGATTGGCTTCTTTTAATAGACTGACCATCACTGCATTTATTACATGATACAGGTTGTCTCATGTCAGCCATCCGCTCAGCAAAGTGACCGCTTAAACGACAGGACAGGGCAAAAGAGCAGTCACATGATAGTGATGTCATATCCCAAGATCACAGAGGTGAGTGTTGAGTATGTTGTCTTCTCACTCACTCTAAACTGTCGCCATCGATTCAGATAATGGCCGACCTCCCTGCTGTCTTTGAAATGATATCAAGTAATCATTTGCCCTGAGACAAGTCTGTCCTTATATCAAGGTTAGCCCTGTCGGACACTGCAGAGGCCATTGAGACTCGAGCGCTCGCAGTCATACATTCACACGCATACACATTTGTATGCACACACAGAGACAAAACACTCGTGTGATGTGACGTGACTTGATTAAAGGTCAGCCTCTTCTTTGTGGAGACTCATACTGAGTTTATAGGTCTTGTTGCTTCCATCCCACATTCTACAATAAATGCAATCACTGCGAGCGGACACCACTGTCACGGCCTGGAAAATGAAGGGGTTATTTTCATACCCGCAGAAACTGTTGAATAATTCTCGGCATTACCTGTGCACTCCACACGGCGTAAAACGTGTATGCGAAAATGTGCTGCAGTAATGTTCAAGCAGGCAAAATAAAAGAGTGGAAGGATTACATGCATTGCATCAGCCTTGTTTCACTCCACATTACTTACAAATGATGCATTACAAAGCTACGTTTTAAAGTATTGATAAGTATGTCAACATGGATGAGTCCATGTTGCAAATCCTATGACTATTGAACATACACTATTATACGCTGATGAAATATGAATTGCACATGTTGGATATCTTCTGTTTATCAGAGTGTCAGAGCTTACAGCATATGGTTAGACATTAATGAGAAATATTGTCATGGAGACATGACAGCGACAGGGCTATTGAGAGCTTGTGTCCACAAACAAGATGATGGATGAGTTTCTATATTCAGATATGCAGAAAATGCTCTATCCACCATTCAATGGCATACTTCTGCAACTGATTTACATTTGACAAGTGTCAAAACAGCTTAGTAAATACTAGGGCTCACAATCAATAACATTTATTTTTTATTAATTACAAATTAATTAATCAAATCAATCACATAGGCCTATATCAGTTTTTGCTGAGGGGAAAAAAGATGATGATGATAATAATAATAATAATAATAATAATAATAATCCATTTAAAAAATCAAATGTATTGCATTATAATAGCAGTATAAAGCATTAGATATAAAAAGGGCTTTGGAACTGTGGTTTTCAACAACAAACCTAATAGCTTAAAATAATTCAAAACATTTATTTATTTATTTATTTATGTATGTATGTATGTATGTATGTATGTATGTATGTATGTACCTCTTTGAAGAATCAAGGTCTTGGAAAATCTATATCAGGTATGTTCATTTTAAAATAGTGTTTTCTAGACCCCCTTTTTACTTTCTTTTTTTTTTTTTTTTTATACCAAACTTTAAAATATTTTATTGGGAAGAAATTACGAGTAACCTTAACATTAAATTAACTCTCACCCAGCAAATCACAAATAACTAGAAATGTCTTGAACATCCATTGGTTAAAAAGAAACCTTGAAGAAAAAAACATCTCTTAAAACTTCAGGAATCCTAAAATTCAACATACAATAACTATGAGTGTCAGACCTTGAAATATTGCAAAAAAAAGTGCTTTGAATTTGGGTAGTACTTTGAAAAAAGTGTATATAAAATATAAAATAAATTCATTGTGTAAAATTCAAATTAAGTGGTTAATATGCCGAACTTCCATGTTTGATTCATTCCAGAAAGCATGTTTGATTCATTCCAGAGTACACTGAGCTGAGTTTTATGCTGTGGCTATCAAAGTTATATTTGTTCTCAAATGAGGAACTGTTCCTATAGGGAGTTGTAACTAGATATGGAGGTCTGTTCACAGCAGGCAAAAGGGGCAATTATTTGGCATCCTAGATAAGGCTTGTGGCCAAACCCCAGCAAAATATATGAGTGGGTGTGTTTTAAAGCAGAGATGGAGGTAATGATGACTCTTGAGATGTGTGAGTAGTCCCCCTGCTCTCCTTCATCTGCCGTCCTTTCCTGATACATAAAGATACCACGAAGGTAGCGGAGATATGACAGAGTCATGCACTGATAGGAGAAAAAGAGAAGAAACAGGAGCAGAGAGCTGCTTCTTTTCAATGCCTCTGTTTTATGTTTACTCATAGTGAGTGGCAGGCCAAGTCAAATCCACACGAAAAGACCCAGGAAAGAGCCACAGCCTATCGCTAATTGGCACAGTGACTTGAAAGGCTTGTGAAGGAGAGCTCGATTTTAAAGAGAGAAACTGTTCGCCCAGAGCCTGTGGGGACAAACACTGCTGTGCCCTTGTCAACTAACCTGACAAACAAATTCAAGATAGATTTCCCTGCATCCAATTTGGTGCACAAAAAGAGTAGAAAGTTTGTTTAATTCTTTGTATTTTTATCCACGCTTCACTTCTCTGTGAAGGTTTTCATTAATTCACATCACTGTGGAGTGTCTAATAGAAGTTTAGTCAGAAGCAACTGAAGTAATTTTCTTATTTGTTGAAACATTTCACAACTGATCTGAGTGATTTAATCAGTTGCCTATTAGGGACAATTTCCACCATTTAATCCTTTTCACACCACTGGTGTATTGTCATGGTCTGTGTTGAGAATTAAATGGTGGGGTGCCTCCACTATCCAAGAACTGATGAAGCCTATCAAATGACTGAAAAATGAATGACTTGAGTCATATCTGTATATCACATATTATCACGGAACCTCTACTGCATTGTTTTTGCACTTTGCACTTGTTCCTGTTTCAGGTTGATTTGAGTGTTTTGTAAGTCTATTTAGGCAAATAGGTGATGGAAAAAAACATTTTATTTTCTAATTTCAGTTCTATTAGAATTTTAAAACAGCCTCATGTGTCTAAACCTTTTGTAATGAGATGTGTATATTTATATGCTTGATTTTAAAGTAGGCCTGCTTTTGATTCAAACACACTACTGTAGATACAGGGGGGTTTTTTTAAGTTTTTTTTTTTTAAGTTTTTTTTTTTTTTTTTTAAGCATGGTTTCAGTAATCTAACCAGCCTGACATAAGTGCTTCAAGCATGTCTACAGACAGAATATTATGATTAATCAAAGTATGCTATTATGTCACTCACAGACAGTTCTTGTAAACGTTGTACTAAAAAAAGTCAATTTGTTTAATGCATAAAAGAAGAGGGCACATTGTTGTGGCTGAGTGGTAATTGGATGTTCTAGTTTAATCAAAAGCATTTGAGAACCACTGCACTGGCAACACAGCCCCATAAATTTGCTTTTGTCACTTTCTTTAACCTATGAATAGAATCATTTGTACATTACAGGCCCGGTGCCACAATAGCCTAACTATAATGGGGGGGCACTATAGTGCAAAATGACAAACAGACATGGACGCCCAGCGTGCACACACACAGAAGTTGACTAATTTTAATTAACAGCCTCATGTGTGTATATATATTGTTATTATTATTATTATTATTATTATTATTATTATTATTATTATTATTATTATTTTATTTTATTTTTTATTTTTTTTATGTTTGCTGAATGGTTTAAACATACCTTTTATAAAATTGCAGTTGCAAAAATAAATAAATAAATAAATTAAAAGATCAGCCGTGTAATGGCCAAGTTGCATTTTATTACATTCATGAATAGCCTAATGTAAAATGCCTTTAAATAAAGCCAAATATTTACATTATAAATGCAGAAAAACATAGCTAAAAGCTATTTGGTAACACTTTAGAATAGGGAACACTTATTCACTATTAACTATGATTTTTCCCTCAATAAATTCCTAATTTGCTTCTTATTAATAGTTAGTAAGGTAGTTGTTAAGTTTAGGTATTGAGTAGGATTAGGGATGTAGAATAAGGTCATGTAGAATAAGGCATTAATATGTGCTTAATTACTACTAATAAATATCTAATATTCTAGTAATATGCATGCTAATGAGCAACTAGTTAAGAGACCCTAAAATAAAGTGTTACCAGCTATTTTAGTTGCTCTCACTCCACAACTCTCCACAACTTTGCATTTAACGGTATTCAGAAAAACAATGAAACATAGGCTAGTAGTCAAACATCAACCCAAAACGAATTCACTGCTGCCTAAACTAAAACGGTGTTGGGCTCACATAGCCTAGCTCTCTTATTCAGCATAAATCCACTCAGAAATGTTTCCATAATTATGATTTATTTGAATGCTAAACTATTATTTATTATGCTTTGAACATCACTCCAGTGCACGTATCATCCTTCACATGCGCAATGTTTGGTGGGTGAACGCAATAGACTGTAGCCTACTTCAGGCTATTTACATTTAATAGTGTAACGTTTTATAGCCTATGTTTGGTTGGCTTATTATATTTTGATAATGAACAGGCTGCGATGCCAAGTATGCTAGAACTGATGTGCACATTTGAGGCACCTGCGCGATCACTTGAATTTGTTCCTTGAATTGTTCAAAGATAAGTTTGAGAAATCATTATGAAAATATCAAGGGTCTACATTTATTTGTGCACAGACACAATAACAACAAATCACTGTGCTTTTCAAAATAAAGAAAACAAACAGATGTCGCTTTCTGCCGTATTTATTTCCTTTCCGTGAACTTGTTGTGCATTAGAAAAATGGACAGAAACACAGCCTATAGCTTGTCGCAGTTTTTCTTTAATTTTGTTAATCTGTGGAATATTTAAATCAAATATATTTTGTGAATAAGACTAGGCCTATTTATTTATTTAATATATGTGATTTTATTAAGTTTTTCTCCGTTCAGGCTAATTGCTTATTTTATTTCAGCTTTATTTCAATTAAGAGAAATGCTTTTAATAGTTTTAAAGGGGTCATCAGATGCAAAATTCACTTTTCAAGTTGTTTGAACATAAATGTGTGTTGGAAGTGTGTGTACACATCCATCCTGTAATTATAAAAATCCACCTAGTGTTTTTTTTTTTTTTTTTTTTAAATCCCCTTTCTCAAATCAAGCTGTTCTGAGATTCCTGTCAGAATGTGTAGTTCTGTACAGGCCCCTCCCATGATAGTTGATTGACAAGTCTGTCTTACCTTAGACCCGCCCTGAGTGAGCTGAGTGAACAGAGTGAGCTGTGAACAGTCCGACCGCCATTGTGTTGACTCCGGTGCAGGGGAAGACAAGATGTCTCAGATTAAGCAATCGAGGTGTTTTGTTGTTGGATGTAATAATGAATATAGCAGTCCTCATTTACTCCCGACATCTGAGCCACTGAAGACGCAGAGGATTAACGTTGCTTTTGCTTTGAAGTGAATGCACCGATCCGCAATCTGCCTAAATGTGTGTTCGTGTGAATCATTCGTGATCCAGCCTCACCTACAGAAGAAGTGAGTATAAGGGTTTTTTATGAATCTTTGCAAATCACCATTCTTAATAATGTGCTAGTTAGCCAGTTTTGCAGCTAAAGTAAACAGTACTGCTCGTCACCCCATGGAAGAGAGGGGGGCAGGACAGCAGAGCTCATTAGCATTTAAAGCAACATGGACTAAAAAACGGCTTGCTGAAAACTGTCACAGTACGGCCAGGCTCGCCCCTCAACCAATTACCACGATCCACCTCACCTGAGTTCTGATCACCTGCACCTGCACGCCATCACCGCAATCACCTCTCACATAAAAGCACCTGCCTCAGTTCACCCAGTTGTCCGATCTTGTTGTTACTACAAGGACCGACACACTACGAAGCTTCTAGCTGAGTATACCTACCTGAAATACTTACCTGTTTATACTTACCCTCTGTCTTGCTCCTCTCCATCTCCCTCGCTCTCAGATTCCGATGACTGGTGTGGGCTGTGCTCTCTCACGAACTCTCAAGAACCCCGTTCACCACGCACCTGCCGAATACAGAGAGATCATTAAGCATTCCAGTTTACACACCCGAATTATCCCTATGAAGTACCACTTACCTCTGGAAGACGTCTCCTGTTGGTTGTCTTGACTACTTCCTACAATAAATTCACTTATTGAGAAAACTTACCTTTGTGTCTGACGATTCCATTACAGAAGATCGGACCAAGACGGCAACATTATGAGTGCAGCTGACCCGTTTCAGGAACTCGTCGACACTCTTAAGAGGATTCTCACTCGTCCAGCTTCCCCACCAGCATCGGCACCGGCACCTACTCCAGTCACTTCCGTCACCAATTCTTCTTCACCAATCATGTTCGCCAGTCCCATGGCCCGACCAGCGCCTTACTCAGGTGACCCAGAGGAGTGCAATGGCTTTATATTACAGTGTACCCTAACAATCGATTTACATCCCCAGATGTTCCTCTCGGATCAAGCCAAGATCGCCTTTGTGATCACCTCGCTCACGGGGCCTGCTTTACGATGGGCAGAAACTATTTTGAGTCAGGCCAGACCCGCAACGCATTCCTTCGCCCAGTTTCTCGCCCATTTCCGGGAGGTCTTTAGCAGTTCGCCGGGGGACTCGTCAGTTGGCGAACAGCTGTATAAACTACGTCAGGGCTCAATGAACATCCACCAATACTCCCTGCGATTCCGCACCCTAGCGGCTGCGAGCGGCTGGAATGAGCCATCCCTAATCACCGCCTTCCGCCAAGGTTTGAACCCCCGGTTGAAATTACATCTTGCTGCATATGATGACACCTATGGGCTTGAGAAATTTATCCAACTCGCCATCCGCTGCTCTAATCGCATGAAGGCCTGCTCCTCGGATTCAACTGCTACTACTTCAGCCATTGTCACTCCTCCCACCTACCAGCCAGAGGCCAGAAATTCCCCTGAACCTATGCAGACTGACACGTTTCACTTGTCTCCCTCGGAACGGCAACGGCGGATTTCAAGTGGACTATGTTTGTATTGTGGGAGCCCCGATCATCTGATCCACACATGCTCTATTCGTCCTCCTAGGCTGATGGTGAGTGGCCTTCAACCTAAAATCCCTAAGATGAATCCCTTGACCACCTGTGCCCATCTGATTATTGACAATCATCTGTTACCAGTTACCGTCCTCCTTGACTCCGGCTCAGCGGGAAACTTCATCTCGGGGAATCTCCGCCGACAGCTCCACCTCTCGACCACTGCGACTGAAACCACCTTCCAAATCAAAACCATAACAGGTACCCCTCTTACACGTCGTCTAGTTAAGAGTTGTGTAGGGCCTTTACAGCTCCGCATAGGACAACTCCACCAAGAATTCATTCATCTGTTGGTACTGGATAAATCCACTGTAGACATCGTTTTGGGGCTGCCCTGGCTGGTGAAACATGATCCTATATTATCGTGGAAGTCTGGAGACGTTTTGAAATGGGGTTCAACTTGCTTCCCACATTGCTTCCCGCAACTACCCAGACCTACTCTTCGTGAGCCGGTGCGGCTACCATTACAAGCCACCTCTATCGAGAGTCCTGTTGAGAAGCAATCCGCTGAAGTCCCACCAGATTACGTCTCCTTTAGCGATGTTTTCTGCCCCAAGAGGGCATCACGACTTCCACCTCATCGGCCATGGGACTGTGCCATAGACCTAGTTCCGGGTGAGCCAGTACCTCGTGGAAAGATCTATCCCCTGTCACTACCTGAACAGAAGGCCATGGAGGAGTACATTGAGGAGGCATTAAAACAGGGCTATATAATACCATCAACATCCCCTGCTGCTTCCAGCTTCTTCTTTGTGGCAAAAAAGGACGGAGGCTTGAGACCCTGTATAGACTACAGAAAGCTCAATGAAATCACCGTCAAATTCAGGTACCCCCTTCCTCTTGTCCCAACTGCCCTAGAACAACTACGCGGTGCCACCATCTTCACCAAATTGGACCTCCGCAGCGCATATAACCTCATTTGCATTCGAGAGGGAGACGAATGGAAGACGGCGTTCGTCACGCCCACCGGTCACTACGAGTATCGGGTAATGCCCTATGGATTAGTCAATGCTCCCTCAGTCTTCCAGGGCTTCATGCATGAGGTACTCCGGGAGTTTCTCCATCGATTTGTTATTGTTTATATTGACGACATCCTCATTTACTCCCGGAGTCTGGCCGAACATCGCCACCACGTTGCGGAGGTCCTTCAACAGCTCCGGAAGTATCAGTTATACCTCAAGGCTGAAAAATGCTCTTTCCACCAACCTTCTGTCCATTTCCTGGGATACATCATAAATGATGGTGGCATTCGCATGGACAAGGGGAAGGTGGAAGCCATCACCTCCTGGCCACGACCCACCACCATCAAAGAGCTTCAACGATTCTTGGGTTTTGCTAATTTCTACCGCCGATTCATCGCCCATTACAGCTCCATAACCAGCCCTCTTACCGATCTCCTCAAGGGAGGAAATAAGAATCTGGCCTGGGACCTTAATGCCTCTCAGGCATTTAATCACCTCAAAGAGGCCTTCACTACCGCACCTCTCCTGGTCCATCCGAATCCTGAATTACCCTTCATCGTAGAAGTGGATGCTTCCACTACAGGAGTAGGTGCGGTCCTTTCACAGCAGCAGGGGAAGCCTACCAAGCTCCATCCATGTGCCTTCTTCTCCAAAAAACTCAGCCCGGCGGAGAGGAATTACGACATTGGAAACCGTGAGTTGTTGGCCATTAAGCTTGCTCTAGAGGAGTGGAGACACTGGCTGGAGGGGGCTAAACACCCTTTCCTAGTACTCACCGACCACAAAAACCTGGAATATCTACGGGAGGCCAAACGTCTCAACCCCCGTCAAGCTCGGTGGGCTTTATTTTTCACTAGATTTGACTTCAACATCTCCTATCGTCCAGGGCCTCGTAATGTCAAAGCTGACGCCTTATCACGTCTCCATGCCCCTGAAGAGACACTCGAGGAGGCCGAAGGTATCCTTCCTGCCGATATCATCATGAGCCCTATCAGCTGGACCTCTCCGCCAGTGGCCTCAGATACACCTCCAGCCAATCCGCCGGGCTGCCCTCCAAACCGCCAGTACGTACCCAGGACACAACGCACTCCACTCATCCACTCCTCACACACTTCACTTGGTACTGGTCACCCAGGGGCCAACGCGACCCTCTCGCTGCTAAGGGATCGCTTCTGGTGGCCAAACATGGCAAGGGACGTGAGGAGGTTCGTTCAGGGCTGCCCAGACTGCGCCATATCTAAGAGCTCCCGTCATCTCCCTTCTGGCAAACTGGTACCACTACCCATACCCAACCGCCCATGGTCACACCTGGGAGTTGACTTCGTCACAGACCTGCCACCCTCCAATAACCATACCTGTATCCTAGTCATTATTGATCGATTTTCCAAATTCTGTAAACTCATTCCACTCCCGGGACTGCCCACTGCCATGCAAACAGCCGAATTACTCTTTAATCATATCTTCAGATCTTACGGCCTACCCGAAGACATTGTTTCGGACAGAGGACCACAGTTTATCTCACGAGTTTGGAAAGCCTTTTTCTCACTCCTGGGTGTGACCGTCAGTTTAACCTCCGGATATCATCCTCAATCCAATGGGCAGACTGAACGCAAAATCCAGGAGATTGGGAGATTCCTGAGAACCTTCTGCCACGGCCGCCAGAACTCTTGGAACCAGTTCCTAGGCTGGGCCGAGTACGCCCAGAATTCCCTTCGCCAAGGATCCACTGGACTCACTCCCTTCCAGTGCGTACTCGGTTTCCAGCCTCCCCTGTTCCCGTGGTCCGGAGAACCCTCTGATGTACCCGCCGTTGATCACTGGTTCCAAGAGAGCGAGGGGGTTTGGGACTCCGCACACCACCATCTGCAGCAGGCAGTGCGCAAACAAAAGATCTCCGCCGATGCTCGTCGTTCGTCCACGCCTAATTACCGTCCTGGACAAAAGGTATGGCTCTCCACACGGGACATCAGGTTGCGCCTGCCTTGCCGCAAGCTAAGTCCCAGATTCGTTGGTCCCTTTCCCATTCTGGAACAGGTCAACCCGGTCACCTTCAAATTACAATTACCTGCACAATACAAGATTCATCCCACATTCCATGTATCACAACTAAAACCTTATGTTCCTTCTGTTTCTCCAGAGCCTGGCCCAGTCGAGGAACCCCCTCTCCCTCTCATCATTGACGAAGGGGCCATCTACAGGGTGCACGAGATCCTGGACTCCCGGCGTCGTGGTGGGAGTTTGGAGTATCTAGTTGACTGGGAGGGCTACGGTCCCGAGGAACGCTCATGGGTCCCCAGGGATGATATTCTAGACCCTGCTCTACTGGAAGAATTTCATGCCAACCATCCTGATCGTCCTGCGCCCCGAGGCCGAGGTAGACCACCACGACGCCGGGGTCGGCCCTCAGGAG
Source organism: Tor tambroides (assembly GCA_021397915.2). Lineage (NCBI taxonomy): Eukaryota > Metazoa > Chordata > Actinopteri > Cypriniformes > Cyprinidae > Tor > Tor tambroides. The sequence goes on along the minus strand of JAFVLL020015820.1, from coordinate 6,185 downwards.
CGGGCCGTGGAGAGGGGGGTACTGTCACAGTACGGCCAGGCTCGCCCCTCAACCAATTACCACGATCCACCTCACCTGAGTTCTGATCACCTGCACCTGCACGCCATCACCGCAATCACTTCTCACATAAAAGCACCTGCCTCAGTTCACCCAGTTGTCCGATCTTGTTGTTACTACAAGGACCGACACACTACGAAGCTTCTAGCTGAGTATACCTACCTGAAATACTTACCTGTTTATACTTACCCTCTGTCTTGCTCCTCTCCATCTCCCTCGCTCTCAGATTCCGATGACTGGTGTGGGCTGTGCTCTCTCACGAACTCTCAAGAACCCCATTCACCACGCACCTGCCGAATACAGAGAGATCATTAAGCATTCCAGTTTACACACCCGAATTATCCCTATGAAGTACCACTTACCTCTGGAAGACGTCTCCTGTTGGTTGTCTTGACTACTTCCTACAATAAATTCACTTATTGAGAAAACTTACCTTTGTGTCTGACGATTCCATTACAAAAACAGAGCTGATTTTGACAGGGTAAAAAAGGTGTTTTTTACACTACCATTGAGAAATTTTACCAAAGTTTGTTATAGACTTTTAATTAAAGAATTAAAGAATCATATCAACTTGTGCAAAATGGGCATCCGATGACCCCTTTAATTAACTTTAATAACCCTACCTAAATGGCAAAACATCCAGAGAACTGAAGTAGGCCTACACTTTCAATTTTGCAGCTGTTTCAAAGCCACAAATATTCACAAATAATTACTTTAATGCCGGTCTCATCCAGGCCACCATAATTTACATTCCTTTTAAGAATAATGAAAGAAATGATGACAAAATGAGAACAATATAGAACAATGTGCTTATTTTTGTGTGTAAATGACTTTTTACCGGTTCTATTTTGATAAACATGACACAATACGCTACATAATTATTAATATAAAAGAGTCTGTAACCCTATCAAAGCACGACATGAAATACAGTGAGTCTGGTAAATCGTGAATTAGCTGTCCTCATTAGAGCTCATGCAGCCGCAGTGGAGAAACTGCGATGACCGTAATCGTCTGCTTGTGAATTGCTCTTGCGGTAGCCTGCTTTGATGACATGCAAGCTGCTTTAAGTCAGACACTGATCTGTGCAAACTGAACACAACTTTATGCGCTCAGACGGTGTGCCCATGCTCCACCAATTATCTATTAATGGTTTAAACAATTTTAGTTCGTTAAGTAAACTGAGGGGGCACAAATTCTTTCTGGGGGGGGAGGCAATGCCCCCTTTTGCCCTCCCATAGCGCTGGGCCACGTACATTGTACACCTTTGTGGGGAGGGGCAAGACTTACCATACTTTTTATGGCAAAAGTACTATTACAAAGTTGTCCATAGGTTGTTTTGTGAAATTGAATCATACACGATTTTCATGAACATATTATCACCAATCTAATGTATCATATACTGTATCACTCCACGGTTATAATTTGCAGATTTTTTTAAAGCTCCATGTCAGGACTTGTTACCATTTAAAAGCATTTATGTGTGAGAGGTATTTTGTAGGAGAAACAAACAAACAGACAATTAAATCCTTCAAGCTCGCACACACGCATTTCAAAATCTTCGTCATATTCATAATTCTGGACATACTCTATACTATACATACGTACCTGTAGAACTGTGTACTCTGATAATTAACTTACAACTGTCTGTAACTTGGTTCTAATTTCCTTGTTGCATAGAAACCTGACAGTGACAGATCTGTGAAGTAACTCAGTAGATCCATAGCTGTGTGTAAACTCAGGCTAGATCAGCGACTGAAAGCAGAGATAGTGATGTAGGTCTGGGAATTGTTCCACGGTAGCAAGGTCTGTCATGCAAAGAGAATTAAAAACAAAAGTGATGAGTTGTAACCTATGGCTGGAGACCAACTTGTCTCTCTCCATCATGCATTTCTGATTTCCTTTTTCTTATCTTAAAACCATAAGGAGATCCACTGGCACATCCACAAATTCAATTCAACTTCAGTTTCTTGTAGTTTTGCATTGTACTTTGAATAAACTGAAGAGAGCTAGTTAGTTTATAAAATGTGCACGATGCCATAAACTTTCTGCATGCAACCTGCTACACAAGACTGAAAATTGATCTTTTTGCTTTCATTTGCATGTCATGCATGTTGCATGATACATAACAAGGACAGAAAACAGCTTGGTTTTAAAACACATTACAGTTCTGGCTTCCACTTCTGGTTGCTTTGGCATTTTTGACTCTATGCAGAGCTGGATGGGAAAAAGTGAAAGCCACAGCAGAAATCCATGTGGGCTTTTACACAGTCCCTAAATTTGGCACACATGTTCCATCATTCATTTTTTAACTACTGTCCATTTAAAGCTCAACAACACTGCTTTTTATAACGAAGTGGCAGGCCCCTCCATCTTTCCTTTTAATTCTTTTTTCCCTTTCACTCTCGAATAAAGTGCTCTTCTGAAAGCACCATGCCATGAGCATTTTATGTTGCATTTGGAATCTGGAAGAAACTTAGGAAGCTTTTGGTATTTTTTATATATTAGGAAGGCAGCAAAGCCAAAATGACAGGCAGAGAGAAAAATGGGATGAATGCATGAAAGGTGGCAGAGGCATTTTCCAGTTGGGTGACTGTGAAAAGAGCACCTTGTAAAACCAAGCTGTGCCATGGATCACATAAGCAGGCAAGAGACTCCCACACCAGCCCCCTAAAAGCTTTCTGAAATAGATTTTCCTCCTCAAAGTGACACGCTAACCTCATCTTACTAGCAGACTGATGTGTGGGCAAGGTGATAGTGGTGAGTGCTTTGAGACAGGGCTGATGTGTGTTGCCACTTTGTGTGTTATGTAGGGCTGTACAAGAAACACAATGCTTTTGATGGATCGTCCATGCAGAAGCTTACCATTTGTTAACGCAAGTATTCAACAAGCTATTGTTTAAATGGTTTATTTACCTCTTGAGAGCTGAAATGACTAAAAAGTGACTCCCACCAGTCCCACAGTACAGCTGTTTGAGTCAGATGTGTAATTGTCTGTTTAAAGATTTCACTGACTATACATTAAATCAAGAAACTCAGCAGTTAATACTTTACAAGAACATCACAAGCAATTGAGAAACCTTGCAACAGCTGCCTTGTAAAACAAATATAATGATTTGTCTATGCTATACTTAGACCAAGAACATTGTGATACTGCTGCATACATCAATAACCAAAAAATGTGACCTACATTACATAGACACAATGTTGCAAGTTACTTTATTTTGCTCTGTTAACGCAAAGTAAATCAGCAGATTGGAACAAATAACATGATTTGTTGATACAGTCACTGAGGATATAGACTAAAAATGTCTACACTTGAATTTCTTTCTCTGAAATTCCATTGAACAGATCCTTTTATTTTCACTGAATGTTGATGGAGTTGCGTATAGGCCTATAAACATTCACAAGGATTTCTCATTACCTGAAGAGGCTTGATCTTCCCTGAAAAGTTGTGTTTAATCACAAGGAGGATTATTTTCAAAATGTAATGGTATAAAAATGTTCTCAACTGAAGTCATTCTATTTTATGAACGAATTAACAACAAATTAAAATCAAATGGCATTTAAGAGTGTACTTACAACGTAAAAGAAGCTTCCCACTATTCACACTCCAGTAATGTCTGTGATTCATGATGGCATTATCACAGCAAGGAGGTAATTATCACCAAAAAGGATAACATGACAAGTTTTTATTGTGTACAACGACATACCAGCAGAAATGTGCTTTTGCTAAAGGGTTAAGGGCAGAAATTCAGCCCTTGAATTTCTTGAGTTAGTCGTGGTCACAGGCTCATGTTACTCCCTCTCCTTCCTGATTTTTATGGCTATTTTAAGGGAAAGATAAATTTTTAAAGAAAAAAAATCCTCTGATTTTACAATCACTTCATTTCCGCAGCTCACAAAGAAATACAGCCACTGCTGTTTTCAAGCTGTGCTATACTGCAGAGAGAGCATTCACATTTACAGTCCCAGTCAACTCAGCAGAGGGAGCACAGACCTTTCCCTCTCCCCCCTCCATTCTACACTGAGTGAGAATGAATATAGGTCTAATTAACGGGACCTTCAGGCAAGCTTTTCTAATGCATTCTATTGACAATGTGTTTGAAAGAGTGCAAGGTAGACAATGATAGTAATTCAGTCATTTCTTCCATCGCTCATTTAATAGTATGCAATAACAGAGTGACTTAAAAGTAAATTAAGCTGATTTGTTTTTAAAAGACACTGAGCTGCATGAAGGTAAATAATAAATGTCCACATGCAGCCGTTTACTGAAAAGAAGCTCTTCAATTTAACCATGTCCTTCCAGTTGAGCTACAGGAACTCCATATTCACGACCTGGAACAAAATAGAAAACACAGAAGACAGACACTCTGATTTTGTATGAGTAAGAACTTGGTACCTTGTGATTTATAGTCCAAATATGAAACTGTTCCTAGATAACTTTAAAGGATTAGTTCACTTCCAGAATTTAAAAAAAAAAATCCTGATAATTTACTCGCACCCATGTCATCCAAGATGTTCATGTCTTTCTTTTTTCAGTCAAAAAGAAATTATTTTTTTTAAGAAAACAATTCCAGGATTTTTCTCCATATAGTGGACTTCAATGGGAGCCAATGGATTGAAGGTTCAAATTGCAGTTTCAGTGCAGCTTCAAAGGGCTCTACATGATCCCAGCCGAGGAATAAGTGTCTTATCTAGTGAAATGATAAGGTCATTTTTAGGTCATTTTCTAAAATTTTATATACTTTTTAGCCACAAATGCTCACCTTGCACTAGCTCTGCGATGCATGTCCGTGACTTCATGCATTACGTAATCACGTTGGAAAAGTCACACATGGTTATTCCTTTGTCTGTGTACTCTGGTTCAAAAAGGTAGGGGAGGGCAAAAAAACTCCAGCTAATTTTCTCCTCCAGATTCAAAATCGTACGATATTGTTGTTTTACCGTTTTTTTTTTTTGTAAAGGACATTTTACTTTGCACGTTCGCTTTGTAAACACTGGGTCAGAATGCCTAAATGACACGTGACTTTTCCAACATGTCTATGTAATGCGTGAAGTCGAGCTAGTGCAAGACAAGCATTTGTAGTTAAAAAGTGTATATATTTATTTATTTATTTATTTTATTTTTTTAGAAAAAGATCGATCATTTTGCTACATAAGACCCTTATTCCTCAGCTGGGATCATGTAGAGCCCGCTGAAGCTGAAATTTGGAACTTCATCCCTTTGATCCCCATTGAAGTCCACTATATGCAGAAAAATCCTGGAATGTTCTCCTCAAAAAACTTAATTTCTTTTTGACTGTAGAAAGAAAGACATGAACATCTTAATGACATGGGGGGGGGGGGAGTAAATTATCAGGAATATTTTATTCTGGAAGTGAACTAATGCTTTCAATCACAATTTAGTTTTTAATTTGACATGCAAAAATATTTCCATTAATAATAAAACTCAGAGTTTTGAAGGCATGACAGAGGCCAAAAGCGGACAGTCTCAATCTCAAAAGCCTCAAAAACCAACCAAAATCCAAAATACATTTAACACTTCATTCCCTTTGGACCTTCATGTTCGCATAAATATATTACTGACAGATTTTCACACCTGCTGAAAGATCAAAACAGACATTTCTCTCTATGTCAACCACTGTGGTTGGACAACACGTCCGTCATTGCAGTTTTATAAAAGTCTCTGCATCAGCGCCCTACAGTCATCGAACGGCCGTCACATCTAGTTTCACAGTCACTTGCCACACAGCCAGCACATGGTCGAAAGTCAGAAATAGTTCAGATGAAAAAAGTTTGAGAAAACGGTAACACTTTAGAATAGGGAACACTTATTCACTATTAACTACAACTTTTCTCTCAGTAAACTCCTAATTTGCTGCTTATTAATAGTTAGTAAGTTGGTTGGTAAGTTTAGGTATTGGGTAGGATTAGGGATGTAGAATAAGGTCATGTAGATTAAGGCATTAATATGTGCTTAATTTCTACTAATAAATGGCTAATATTGTAGTAATATGCATGCTAATAAGCAACTACACTCTTTAAAAAAAAGGTGCCAGGAAGAACCAAAAAGGGGGTTTCGCGGCGATGCCATAGAAGAACCTTTTTTGGTTCCCTGAAGAACCATT